>JAVLUX010000065.1:16665000-16915000 GCA_032164185.1 Moxostoma hubbsi
CCTGTAGAGGGTGGAGAAGTGGCTGAGGAACGAGCTACGGCGTATCAGAGAACCGGTGAGTACGTTTTTTTTCTTTCTTTCCTTTAATCTCTCTCTCCTCTCTCTCTCGATACCGCTCTGCGTTGGCCTTTTCCCTCCTTTTTTTTTTTTAAATTATGGTGTTCGTGGGTGGGGAGGTACCGCCTAGTGCAGGAACCTCCCCCCCCCCCATTTTTAATTGTTGCCCCTTTTTTTTAAATTATGGTGTGTGGGAGGGGAGGTACCGCCCAGTGCAGGAACCCTCCCCCCCATTTTTAATTGTTGTTTTTTTGTTTCCCTCCCCTTGCCCCCTCCCTCGTCCAGGTTAATGGGGATGACCTGCCGGCAGACTGCGCGGGAGGCGCTCCCCCCCCAGGGGATGTACGTCAGGCCGGGGGTCCCCAGCCTGAAAGAACGGGGGAGGAATGTGACACGGTGGAGGGCGGGACCGGCGCGTGATTACGCACGCCCGGTCCCGTATTAGGCTAATTACGCCGTCAAGAGGGATAAAGGCCACTCGCGGACGGTGATCGGAAGAGAGAGCTCAATTACGGACGTCCGTCTTATCTTATGTGTTTGTCTTTTGAGTTCTCCATTAAACCTTTAAGTTATACGTTAAGCCGGTTTCTCGCCTCTTCCTTGCCCATGAATATGATCTGTTTTACAGTTATTTATTTATTTATTTATTTATTTTGATAACACAAAGACACCGTTTTCAAATTATGTCACATAATTTGGGGGGTGGGGCATCTGCGGTAAGGGAATGAAGTAGGGGGGCATTCATCCAAAAAAGGTTGAGAACCATCTTCTTCTAAAAATCTTAATTTGTGTTCTGCTGAAAAAGACAGTCATACGGATCTGGAATGGCATCAAGGTAAGTGAATAATGTGAGAATTTTAATTTTGGGATGAACTATTCCTTTAAGAAGACAAATTACACCTGTCATATTCCAAAATCATTGTCAGCTGTGAGACTAAGAATCCTTATATGGGGTGTATTTAAGTAGGGATGTATAGCTGGAACATATTACAACAGCAGGTGCGAAATGTCAGCAGCCAAAGCCTGAACGTAGGTCTGCTGTGTGAAGGCCATAAAGCTCTAAACAGAGCCCAGTACTATTCTCAATGCTTTAACAAATGATGCTATTTACTGTGACAAGGTCTTTTACTGATGACACACTGGAGAGAAATGTTTTGCTGAACAGTGCAGCTGTTAATGCAGATATTTTTAATGGATGTCTGCCACTTAGCATTGTGTTTTGAATGATGTCTAATTAAATGTACTAAAAGTTTAAAAACTGCAGGATTACTGTAATTGCTCTTGAAGGTGATGACTAGCTGTGTAGCTGTAATGTATTACCTTATTATTTTTGTTCATCATCAAGTAACAGGATGAAATCAATCAATGTATGTCCCCAATTTTAAGGAGCCATTTTTCATTGGCACATTTCTCAGATTACTCACAGCCGAAAAAAACAATTTAGACCAGCATACATTTCCACAGTGGTCCAAGCTGGTTTATTATGGTTAGTGGTGGTTTGGTGATTGTGGCAGGGCGGAGGGCGGGGCCGGGTCGTGACGATACACACCCGGTCCCATATCAGGCTAATCAAGCCTCCAAGAGGGATAAAGGCTGATGGCAGACTATGGTGCGGGGAGAGAGAGATCATTTACGGACATGTCAGTCATATGTGAGTTTGTGTCTTTTAAGTTTATCATTTAAACATTATTTACATTGTCAAGCCTAATTCTCGCCTCCTCCTTGCCCTTGAACTACATTACACTGGTGCCGAAATCCGGGAAGGAGGAGGGATACGCTGTAGTAGAGTTCTCGCCACTACCGTCCACCCCAACGGAGCAGCCATGGCCATCTGCCGGGGGACGAGGAGCCCAGCCGCCTGGAAGCGGAGGAACGGCCGCCGACCGCGAGGGGAGAAGGGGCTCCTAGCCGATTGCCTGGAGCATGAGAACCGCTGCCAGAGGCGGGGGAGACCCCTTCAGCTCCCCGATAACGCGGCAGAGCGTTCCGTCCGCCAGGGGCTGGAGGGCTGCCTCCAATCTGCCCGGAGAGGCGCGGCTGTCGTCCATTAGAGGGTGGAGGAGTGGCCGAGGAACAAGCTACGGCATATCGGAGAACCGGCGAGTGGGTTTTTCTTTTTTATCTCTCTCTCCTCTCATTGGCCTTTTCCCTCTCTTTTAAATTGTAGTGTTTTTTTGGTGGGGGTACTGCACTGTTACAGGAAGTACCACCACCCCCCCTAGTCATTCATCTCTACAAATGTCTCCCCCACACATTTGAACTATTTCTGTTTCCCTCCCCTTGTCCCCTCCCTCAGACAGGGATGACCTGCCGGCAGATGGCGCGGAAGGCGCGCCCCTCCGCAGGGAAAGGGGGGGGGGGGGGGTGTACATCAGGCCGGGGGCTCCCCAGCCTGAAAGAACGAGGGAGGAATGTGGCAGGGCAGAGGGTGGGGCCGGGTCGTGACGATACACACCCGGTCCCGTATCAGGCTAATCAAGCCTCCGAGAGGGATAAAGGCCGATGTCAGACGGTAGTGTGGGGAGAGAGAGGTCATCATATGTGTGTTTGTGTCTTTTAAGTTTATCATTAAAACATTATTTACATTGTTAAGCCGGTTCTCACCTCCTCCTTGCCCTTGAACTACTTTATAGTGATGTTCTAATCCTGGCCATATAGAAATATTTTTAGTGAACAATTCCTATAAAGGAATATTCTGGGTTCAATACAAGTTAAGCTCAACTGACTGCATTTGTGGCATAAAATTGATTACCAAAAAATGTGTTAATTTTTTATAATAAAAAGGGGGAGGGGGGGGGGGCAATGGATTCACTTCCATTGTAAGTGATGCACTTACAATGGAAGTGAATTGTGGCCAATCTGTAAACATTCAAATATGTACTATTTCAAAAGTATAGCCACAAGACATAAATGTTATGCATGATTTTAGTGTGATAAAGTAGTTTACTAACCTTTTCTGTGTACAGTTATAGCCAATTGTACAAATGTATTGCCCTGATGATGTAATGTCAAGAAACCCTAAAATACTGTAACAATTACTATTTTAACAATTTTACTGCTAAAATAATGCATGAGTTTTAACAGATGTAAGTGCTTTCATAAAATTACACATATCTGGTTTTAAAACATCCAAAAATTGGCCTCATTCACTTCCATTGTAAATGTCTCACTGTTACATTTATTATTTATTTTTTAAAGACAAGGACAAACAAGTCAAAATAATTTTTTGTGGTAGTCAACATTATGCCATGCTGTAGATTGAAATGAACTTGTATCGAACATGGAATATTTCTTTGAAATGAAGAATGCTGCTTTCTCTGTCGTTTTTTGGCTTATTTGGTGCAGGCATAAAGGAATATTTATGGGGCTTTATGTTAGCAAGGCACAAACAGTTAATCCCAGCTGTGCATCTTCTGTTAGTTTCCCAAAACATAGTAGGCCTATTTGATATTATTAATTGAGACTTGTTGAAATTAGACTGAATTGCAGGAGCAGCAATTAAATTTGAGTTGAAACTTTATGTTGGGTGACAACACTGTTCTCCTACACAACTTGCTCTCTGAGTTGCTATGGAAACTGCTCTCCTCTCATTCCCCTTTTTCTATCTCTGTTTTTTCTTAGATTATGGTGTCTTTTTTTTATCCACATCTGGGTTGGCAGCAAAGACTGTGATAGTGAAAACTGGAATGAATATCGGTCAAAGGCCACATCATTGGCCTGACTCTTTTGCTGATCTTGTCTCTGTTCTGCAGAAGCCCTTGTTTCCACCGACAAGGTTTAAACCACTTGGGGCGCTCTGACATTTCTGCATTAAATCACCAGACTAGTACAGGAAATGTCCCCTGAAACACACACAATAGAGAGCACTTGACATTCTGCTTTTATGTTCTGCATGATCTATCAAAATTCGATTCTAACAGACCAGGCTGCCACACAGTTCTCTCAGGCAGTTAACATCACAAAGAAGGTGAACTTTTGTTACCCAGCCTTGTGTTCCCTTTGTAAATGTTTTCAGGTCTTTTACATGTGTAACACTACATAACATATGCAATATAATCCTAAGTATTTCTCACAGTTTGTGACATGAATGATACATCAAATTTTATGGCTTGTTATGCAACTCCATAGAGAGGACTCAGAACACCCTAGCAACCTCTTTGTACCCACTGTGTCGACACCTTTTTTTAAAGTCTTTATGAAAATCTGAATGACAATACAGATACATTTAAGAAAGATTTTTTGTTAAAGGGGGTGGGGGCTGGGTATCTCAGCAAGTAAAGTCCTCCCCTTCGGCATGTCTCTGTCCCTTCGCGTGTTCACGACAGTCACAGAGGCAGCCCTTGCCCCACTCCGAGAAGCCGGCATTTGCATACTCGATGACTGGCTTATCTTGGCCCACTCCCGAGAGTTACTATGCACTCACAGAGACCAGGTTCTCAGGCACCTCAGCCGTTTGGGTCTTCAGGTCAACTGGGAAAAGAGCAAACTCACCCCGGTCCAGAGCATCTCTTTTCTCGGCATGGAGTTAGACTCAGTCTCAATGTCAGCACATCTCACCAACGAGCGTGCACAGTCGGTGCTGGAATGTCTCGCCACCTTCAGGCCGGGCAAAGCGGTCCCCTTAAAAATTTTCAGAGGCTCCTGGGGCATATGGCATCCTCTGCTGAGGTCGCGCCGTCAGGGTTGATGCATATGAGACCGCTTCAGCACTGGCTTCAGATTCGAGTCCCGAGATGAGCATGGCGCTGCGGCACACACCGTGTGATAGTCACCCCGCCGTGTGATAGTCACCCCAGGTGCTGTGCAAGGTCAGGGAGGACGAGGAACAAGTCACCCTAGTGGCTCCCTATTGGCCCACCCAGGCCTGGTTCTCGGACCTCATACTCCTCGCGACAGCCCCTCCCTGGCGAATTCCCCTGAGGAAAGACCTTCTTTCTCAGGGACGGGGCATGCTCTGGCATCCGCACCCAGATGTTTGGAACCTCCACGTCTGGCCCCTGGATGGGACGCAGAAAATCTAGCTGGTCTACCAGCTGCTGTCGTAGCCATGATCAACCAAACCAGAGCCCCTTCTACCAGGCAACTTTACGCCCTGAAGTGGCGCTTGTTCGCAAATTGGTGTTCTTCCCGGGCTGAAGACCCACAGAGGTGCGCAGTTAGGTCAGTGCTCTTATTTCTGCAAGAGAGACTGGAGGGAAGGCTGTCCCCTTCCACCCTGAAGGTGTATGTCGCCTCTATCGCAGCCCACCGTGACGTAGTAGACGGCAAGTCTTTGGGTAAGCACGACTTAATCATCATGTTCCTAATAGGCGCCCGGAGGTTTAACCCCTCCCGGCCAAGCCTGTTCCCCTCCTGGGAGCTCTCAGAGGTCCTCACGGGCCTCCAGAGACCCCCCTTTGAGCCGCTAGAATCAGTTGGACTCAGGGCCCTATCTTTAAAGACGGCCCTGCTGATCGCGCTCGCCTACATTTACGCGCAGTCTGACACAGCTGGTCGCTTGTGCACGTAAATTACCTGCCCGCCCCTGAGTCAGCAGTGCACGTACACGGCTCAGCGCATGGCGTGATTTAAATTGGACCCCTAGTGCCGCTTCTTCGACACAACGTTGACGTGAGCAACAGACGGGGAACGTCTAGGTTATGTATGTAACCTCCAGGGACGTCACTAGGATTGGAAGACAGGGGGGGCTTAGCCCCCAGGGTATTTGTAACTTGCGTTTGCAAAATCTTTGCACTCACATCTAGAGCTACACTTATGTCAACAACCAGTCAAGAAACCAAGATGTTAACAAGTAAAACGTGACAGACATATCCTCTTCTTCCATTTCTACTCTGTTAAAGAAAAGTTACTGTAATGTTAGCTTTTAGACACATCAAAGCTGCATGGGGGAATTTACTTAGGCCAGACTTTGCTCCTGATGAGTTATTCTATAAGCAATGACTTAAATGCTATCTGTCTGCTCATGTAAATATATGATAAAGTAATAGCATACGATATCTAATTCCTCTCTATATAAGATAAGTTGTCCACAGAATGCTATTTAATTGCTCTAATTACAGTAACTGCGCTGTGGATTGGTTCAATCAGAGTGTAATTTCGCTGTGTAGTTTGGCTTGCATACAGTTTAACCCAAGAACCAGAATTTTAAGGTCATAGTGAAATTTGACAACACAGGTTTGAGCGTTTCTCAATTAAAGATGATTTATTCTGCCAAATGATGTATACAATGTATGATATAAATCAACAACAAAAAGGCAGTATTCAAATAAAGGAAAATTAAGAATGAAATCATTTTCAAAACCACAGTCAACCGTAACTTTTGGTTTATTGTCTACTTCATTGGTGGAAGCATCAAAAAATGCCTTCTGTTTTTAAGGGTTGCTTTCATTTTAGTTTCACATGTGTATCTGTGGGCATTTGCTCATCTTTAGCCTACATTTAGGTAACATCTACGTATTTATTTAATTTATCACAGACAATGAATGCAGAAAGTTAAATTGGTATAGCTAGCATATATAATATATAATGAAATAATTTAGTTTAGGCTATGCATAGTGCCTAGACCTGCCAACAAATGCTTATTGTTAGAAGAAAACAAAACAATCCTTAGACCTATAGACCATTACTGACCTCAATCACACCGGCTCCCTCAGAATCAACTGACCTGTCAATCTCCTGCGGCTGCTTCTCTTTCTCTCTCTGCTAAAATATCTTCGAATATCCACTTATCTGCTCAATGAATTGAAGGATACAACGGTAATAGCATTAACAGGGACCCTATGACATTTAGTTTTCAGTGACAACAACATTCTGTGGGGATTGACATTGTTTTATATGCCTATTATAGAGATAGGTTATATTATTGGCAAAGAATAAAGAGTTGTGATTAGCTTGCTGTTAACCATTTCTTGTATTTTGCTTGTTCACTCCAGCTAGACTACAGTTTTCCATAGCAAACCAAAATATCCCCTTTCCTTTACCTCAAGAAAACGTAGCTAAAGGTAAGCAGGTAATTAAAAACAACTTACAATTTCACACTGTATCACGACACTTACCAATCTTCCTTTCACCATTAGCGTGTGTATCGGTGTGTGTGGGCGGGAGGGTGCATAGCGAGTTCAACTTCAGACCAAACTAGAGTAACGACGAGACGAGATGAATCCTCCAGTTACTTGCAGCGCTCCGGTCTGCAACGCTCTGAAAGTTGCCACAGTTCACACCAATGCAACGAGACGGTGCGGTGCATCATTTTGATAGCACGAACGACTCTTTGTACTTCTGTCCAACTTCCGACTTTTCGGCTATTTTTTGTAGCTGGATTATATATATAATTTGTTGCATCTAATTCTAAATATGAATGAGGATACGGTTATTGATAAATCGAATTGTTATTGTTGTTCTTATTATCATTTAGGGGGGCTTAGGAACATTTTGGGGTAGCTTCAGCCCCCCTAAAATAGGCCTAACGACGTCCCTGGTAACCTCCATTTCCTGATGGAAGGAACGAGACCTTGTGTCCTCCTGACCATGTCGCTGAGCCGAGCCACTGATGTGGCCGGACCATTTCCGGCTCCTCAGAAAAATCCTGAATGAACTCGACGTATTTCCCCGCTTTTATACCCGTATGTCTAGGGGCGGGGTATGCAACTACTGTCTGACAACTTCTCATTGGCCTTTTTTCATAGATCAGAGGCATATACGGCACTCAAGAGAGACCCCTAGTGTCACTTCTTCGACACAACATCTCATTCCCTCCATCAGGGAACGGAGGTTACATACGTAACCTAGACGTTAATTTCTAATTTCTAACCCAGTGTAAATATCAGTTAGCAAGTTAAGACTTTCTAAAAACTACCTGAGAGCAGAAATGTCTCAGGATAGACTGATCAACCTGGCACTGATCTCATTTCAGAAATGTTATGGTGACTTTGCCAACAAGAAAACTCATAAATGTATGTCCATCGTCAACCGCTTATCCTGTGTACAGGGTCGCAGTGGGGGGAGCTGGAGCCTATCCCAGCTAACATTGGGCGAAAGGCGGTGTACACCCTGGACAGGTCGCCAGTCATAAATGTATGTATGTTAAATAAATATAAAGTTTCTATAATACATAATAATTTATTTTGTTAGTAGGCTTTGTTTTTTTTAGTTGTTTTTTTTTATTTAAATAATATGTGCGTTTGAATGACGCATCCTCAAAAACATCAGTCTTGCCTAGGGGATGCGCCATTGTGATCCATGTGTTTTCATAGGCTAGTGTTTTGTCATACACCATCCTGTGAACACTAGCACAATTCTATTTGTCTTTCTCTACATACTGCCATCTATTAGCCAACTAACTCTCCACTGGTGCAAAGAGTTTTCTTCATCGGCATGCATGGTAAGATCTTTAACAAGGTAAGTCTTAGCCGAATCTGGCACTGGCACACATAGCTATTTATGTCATTAGTTTACATAAATCCACATAGCTAGGCTGTCAACTCTGATATTTCCTGATCCAGTTACACATTATGAGTCCAGTCACTAGTTGTTTTAAGCCATTCAGCCAAGCTGGTATGCCATTTGGACAGGCTGGTCAGTCACACTTATCTTATATACACTCTGTGCGCATGGCTTTAGGATCAGCAGCAGTACACAAGTCTTGGTGGTAGATCTTCATTTAAATTGCTCAGTTTTGCAGATAAGGTAGTTGCACTGTAGTCTGCTGCAAGAGTTTTTTCTCTAAAACCCTCCATGTCTAGATCTACTATGTGGTGATTGTGTTTCCTAATTGTGCAGTTGCAGCATGTATTTTGTTCTAAATTTCCTATGTGTATACTGGGAGGACTTTTATTGTTAAACTTATGTTGTGTATGATGCTGATTGATGACAGTCTCCACTATTCCGCTATTCCAGTTTCACTTTCACTTTCGTTTGCTCCAACACTTTAGTAAGTTAATTAAGTTATACACAGTTATAAGTGATGTACGCTCATTACGTTATTGTGCTTAAATACTAAGCTTGTGTTACTTAAATGTATGTTGTTCATGATGATTGTAATATGCAAGTTACGTATGGTGATCCACATGCTGTTATTAACCCTTTCTTTGTCATGTTGGTTCACATATATTGTGTCAGTAATAAGTTGTTGTTTACATTTATATGATCAGATATACACTAATGCATATTTTATTCTGTTTATGTCAGAAAGACCACACTTAATACCACATTTAATGCCACGGTTGTCATCACATTTGTGATCATATCACCACAGCTGTACCGTATGCAATCCAAATTGGACCAATGTTGAGGCATCCATCCAATGCTTCGTGCCACCATTGGCTCACATCTGTGCTAGATATCTTCTCTGTGCACTACTCAAAGCCAACTCTGTGGTGCCAACTGCTGTGAATCCTGCTGTGCATTCAAAGCCTTCATATAGTTGAACATTACTGTCTCCTGTCACACTTCTTATCCCCATTAGAATTCTACCCACCTAGCTTCATAATAAATAATTACAGTCCCTTACATCTTGTGTTTGTCTTATTGTGCAGCAGCAGCATGTCCACATGCTAGCACAGTATTTCTGTATATGTTCTAGCAGTAGCAAGTTTGTACTTGCTTTGCAACAGAAGCAATGTAACAGATCAAGTCCACCAAGACCAAATCCTATCAGTAAGACATTCCACATTATCCACATTATGTTAAATCGTTCAGAGAGTTATCATGAATAAAATTGGGATAGCAAAATAAGCTTCTGAAAAGCCAACAAAAATTGGCTTTAACAATGTAGGAGAAAACATTAAATGCATGTGTTATAGAAAAAAATGTGTTAAAGGCTTTACGTCCAACCAAACTCTACAGTATTTTACCACAAATTCCTCTGGCACATGGTAGAAGCCAGCCAAATTTGCCAAAATGAACAAGTTTCTTGACACACCCTCATCCTCAAAAAGCAGGAACAAAACTATTCAAGACAAAAGACAATGTGACACAGATGACATTAACATTTGGTACTGTTTTGGGTCACCATTTGGTTAGTCTCAGCCTCTGATGGCACGCCCATGGACCGACCACAATCTGTTCTCTAATGCAGGGGTTTTCAAACTTTTTAATCCCAAGGACCCCCAAATATTATGATTCCATGCAGGGGACCCCCTTGCCTAAAATATAAAGGCAACTATGTTTTTTTTTGAGTAAATAATTGTATATAATGTAAAGACATATTGCAATTCATATTACAATAAACATAAATCTGAAATGCTGTTTAAATAACAATTTTCTTTTATTATTTGGCAGCTCACTAGAGCCAAAAATAATTCTCTCAATTAACAATTTTATGTAGCTTCTGTATTTTTTTGTATTTCTGAAAAATGTAAAAAAAAAAAAAAAAAAAAATATATATATATATATATATATATATATATATATATATATATATATATATATATATTAACTGAACAGGGTAACTTTTTTCACAGTATTAAGTCACTGGTAGATGAAAAGTTAAACCTGAAGGGCAGCATTTGCATTGCAAACACGTGAATCAAACCAAACACCACCACATTCACTGATTCATGATGTCCTAATGGGACGGATGAGAAAACTACACAGTTTGTCAATAAGTAGTTTCATTTTAGTGAGAGCCAGTTGCATGTCACTTTCGACCTCCAGATGGGCCTGGTGCTTGGACTGAAGAACTTTCAGTGCTGAAAATCCAGCTTCACACAAATAGGTTGTGGCAAATGGTAAAAGACACTTTATTGCCTTCTCAGACAAAACAGGGTACTCCAATCTCACAGACATCCAAAACTCTGAGAGAGGAAGACATTTGTCAAATCAATCAGTTGCTGCTAGATCCAGATGAGTGACAACCCCTGGTGCAAATGGGTTTTGAAAATGGGATCAGAGTCACTACTCCGCTGCGCTTACCGGTCATAGCGGCAGCACCATCAGTACACACTCCAACACTCCAAGACCAGTCTATTGAATTGACCATCATGAATTGATCCATCATATTAAATATGTCCTTCCCTGTGGTTCTGCCTTCAAAGGGTCTACAAAAAAAGAAGTTCCTCGATAAATTTGTCCTGCCCGAGGAAACGAATATAGACCATAAGCTATGCTTGATTTGCAACATCAGTACTTTCATCCAGCTGCAGCACAAAATATTCACTGGCTTGTACTTGTTCTAAAAGCTGCGAAGCAATATCATTGGACATGTCATCTATCCGTCTGCTCACTGTAATGTCTGACAAAGGCACATAATCTACTTTTCGTGCCGCTCCATTTCCAAATAACTCCATGACAATGTTTTTAGTAGCTGGTAATAATAATGCTTCGCCAATCGTGTGCGGCTTCTTAGTATGCGCAATGTGGTGTGATGCCAAATATGATGCCTTTAAACTCCTCTCAGGGACCGATGCTTGCTGCCGAAAGGTACTAGTCTGCTGGGCCAAACACAACTCCTGATGTTTGAAATAGTCAATGGACTTTCCTGCCTCATTGGGATGTTACTGCTGTAGATGGTGTTTGAGCTTGGATGGTTTCATGCACTCGTTGGAGAGAATCTCTTGGCAGAGAACACACTGGGGTCTCTCGACTCCCTGCTTTAACATACAGGTAAAACCAAACATAATGTAAGATTTGTCATATTTTCTAGTTTTTTGTTTAGCGTTTGCCAAGTCAGATTGACATGAACTGCTTGCAGGAGCAGGATTATTAAAAAATCTTTCCATCATTTGTAGACCAAGTACTTAGATGCTTATTGCTCCGTTCGCCTTACTATAAGTGCAAAACATAAATAGCCCAAAGTATTTGGGGATAAATACATTACGAGGAACCACACAAATTGGAAAAATGTTCCCTATCTTATACATACAATATATGATGGCCCCGTAAGGATATCCAAATCCATAGATATTGTGATACTCACCTGTTGTTGATACTACACACTGTTAGGGTAACTGTGTTAACTTTTTATTTCATATATACTAAAAATGACCTTGGGGCTCGTTGGTAAAAATTAGTATGTGAAATATGTAAAAAAAGATATGCGAGGGTAGCTTTGAGAAAAGTTCTAGTGTCGTGTTTGATGATGCGGCTTGATTCGCTATTTGTGCAATAGCATACAAACTTTTTTGTGGCTTAAGAGTACAAATATTTTTTGGGGCGGTTGTTAACACTTTACATTGATTAAAAATGGATGATATTCCAACATTCCATACTAGGAGAAAATTATTCTTTTGAAGGATTAATAGGCCCATTGATTTATGATCTTTTAAGCTACCAAATCCCTCTCTGCAGTCAATTCCCCCACAGGCTCCTAATAATTCAAATATGTGAATTTAAACATCAGAACATTATACTCAATAAGAAAGCAGTTTGAGTGCCCATTACCACACACAGTAGTTGCTGCCAAACAGACACAGGCTATTTCTTTTAATTAGCTCTTCCTGACAATGAAGCTATTACGATAAGCACAGGCGAGTGTTTTATTATAAGAAGCATCAGTTAGATTTTAGCCTCAGTCAGAATACATCATCACACTGGTGTACCTCAGGCTATGAGTGTGTTCCAGTCATTGACTGAACTCCATTCAAAACATACTGTAGAAAATGGAGGAAACTATCTAACAGATTCTGTAGAATTAATTTTAAAGGCCTGCTCATACTCCACTAACTCTACACCATTGGAAATGTACAAGTCATTTTTAGGTTAGGATTTTGAAGATTGCGCTGAAGGTTGTTTGTTAATGCGCTACACTCTTCACTGATCCAGGAGGCATCATGTCAGATTTCCTGTCAGTGCTCCTGTGTGCAATGTAGAGATAAGAGATCTGCTAAATTACAGACTTGTGGCTCTCCAAACTTAGGCACCAAATCCTTGTGCATTTAGATTCAAAGCCACAAACATGATAAAGAACTAATACAATCTTCACAAATCATTTAGGATGAGCATTCATTAATAGATACAGTATTAGAACTGTCAATCACTATTTTCCTGTTTTCACAAACTTTTCGTAGTATGCAAATTAATTAATCTTAAATTATAATTCAAATTAAATTACAGTTAAATTAATTAAATTACCTTTTCCATTCAGTTACAAACTGAAATGAATATTCCGCATTCAATACAAGTTAAGCTCAATCAACAGCAATTGTGGAATAATATTAATTATCACAAAAAGTTATTTTGTCTTACCACTCTTTTTCTTTAAAAAAAAGCAAAAACCTGGGTTCCAGCCACAAGACATAAACAATATGCATGTTAACATGATTTTAGTGTGATAAAATCGCTTATTAACCTTTTCTGTGTAAAGTTATAGCCACTTTTACAACTTCGCTGCTGTGACAATATAATGTCAACAAACCCTAAAATGACTAATAATGACTATTTAAACAACTTTACTCCTCAAATAATGCATAAGTTTAAACAGAAGAATTAATGTATGTGCTTTTATAAAATTATAAGCTTCACATTTCTGCCTTTAAACCCCCCAAAAATTGTCCCCATTCACTTCCATTGTAAGTGCCTCATTTTAACTTCAATCTTTGCTTGTTTTTGTTTATTATTTTATCCCCTTTTCTCCCAATTTGGAATGCCAAATTCCCACTACTTAGTAGGTCCTCATGGTGGCGCTGTTACTCACATCAATCCAGGTGGCCGAGGACAAGTCTCAGTTGCCTAAACTTCTGAGACTGTCAATCCATGCATCTTATCTCATGGATCGATGTGCATGATACCGTGGTGAGTCACAGCACATGAAGGCTTGTGCTATCCCTCCACGCAGAATTTGCCAGGAGTGGTAGTCAGCGTCAATACTCGCTGAGCTACCCAGGCCCCTAATTTTATTTTATTTTTTCACTCAGTTGAGACATCCTGGATGAGCACACATAAACGCCCCATTGTGATTAAACAAACAGATACAAATAAAGATCTAAACCCAATCCAACAAAGCTTCTGTACAGCGTTTCTCCTATTAAGTTGTAAACAGCACTGCTCTTCCAGGAGCGTCGCACGTGCAACTGTTCTCGCTGAACATGCCAATGTGATTACGTCACACGCACATACTTTTGCTGACCGGAAGTGATGATTTATAGTTATAAGTTACTTAAGGATATATCTTTTTCGCAGCAAAAGCATCAAAAATCATTAATTTAACCAGCGGAGTCGTATGGATGACATTTATGCTGACTGTCTGTTCTTTTTCAAGCTTTAAAGGTTGGATCAGAATCCACTTGGATTTTAAGGATCTACTGAGCTATTTTTCTTCAATTTTATCCTGATGGAGAAAGAAAGTCATAAACACCTGGGATGGCATGATGGTGAGTAAATGATGAGAGAATTTTTAAATTTTCATCTTTGGGTTAACTATCCCTTTAACATTTCTATGAAAGTGTTTCACTCGTAGGTGACATTTCGCTTGTTGACCTTTGATGATGAAATATATTCCACATCACAAAGAATGCAAATTACTTTACTTATGTTAAACATCCCATCTGGGTTTGATTTATGAATAAACTACCCTTAAAGAGCGTCTTTATCTATAATTTACTGATAAACGGTTACTCCGCTAGTTTATGTGCACACATCTGCTTCAATAATTTGAATCATATCACCTGATCAATTTTTAGTAATGACACAGAATAAATGGCTATAATATAATGTCAGGTCAAATTGAATAAAGGTGTTAACAGTCACAAACACTGACACAATTAATCACGTTACCTTTGACAGTATTAGGAAATAAATATATGAGATTGAGCCATTTGAAACTTTAGTGGCACATTACTGTAAATGACTTTTTTCTATTTATTTAGTTTGCTAATGCTAATGTGAGTGGACACATGGTTAGAACTGACAGTTCTAATACAAATGTAAGCAATAGTTAATATCTAAATTAACAAAGGTAATTTTCTATAGCATGTAAGAAATTTGTTTTATTTCATGTGCGTTTTATGTCACGCTTATTCAGATTTGTATGAGAACAACTGTAACTGATGTTTTATTATTATTATTATTATTATTATTTTATTATTATTTATGCTTCCTTGTCTCATTTGTATTTATCTGGTGTTAATACAGAGGCAGATCTTTTTATGATAAGCCCAGAGGAGGACAAAATAACATAGCTTGCACAACAGTAAATCATAAAGGGTAGCCTTCATTTATACAAACAAATTCAGGTCAGACAAGTGTGTCAATCTACAAATATTAAGATGCAATAATAACCATTTTCTTAATACCAGGGAGAAAAAAGGTTTCTACTGCGCAGAATATGAGGTTAGTTTGAGGCCTCAAATTTCCACCTGTACAAATGCACAGCACACATAAAAATACAGCTTGGGTTGATACCCAGTGGAATTTATTAAAATCTCACAGCTTCCCCTTGAGATTCTTTCTCCATGTGCTAACTGCTCAATTCCTCATGTTTAATTTCACAAAAATTTCAAATCCTGAACACATCCATTAGTGTCCTTCTTGTAGTGTCTCTCAACCCCATTTCTCTCTCTCTCTCTCTCTCTCTCTCTCTCTCTCTCTCTTATATCTATTTCTACTTGCTCTCAATAGTAAGTTTCTGCTTTTAGAAAACACTCTTCAGTTCTGAGACAGACAGTTACCGTTGTCTTTCATAGCAGATTCTCAACACTAATACATGCTGTGATAGTCATGCCACAAGAGAGTTGGACTAACAACAGTTCGGCAGGATAGATTTATCTTGATGAGTAATTGTGTTTAGACTCAGAAGACAGACTCAAGGGAATGAGCATGAACATGGCCTACCTGCACTGCCAGTAGCAGAAGCTGAAAGAATATACAAGTTAAGTGACAACTACGAGCAGATGAGCTTATATCCTTCATTTTGATCACAGTGCTGATACAAAGATACAAAGTGAACAATTATATCTCATATTATGATCAAAGCCTAGTCTCCCTAGCCAGGGGTTTGTGAGGGAACTGAAGGGGATTTGTGAGGTTGAAATAGAAATGCCAATGATTTATTAAAACAAATAAAAAACATAATAAAAAATATGTTAAAAATGGTTCAGAAAATTTTTATAAAGATAGGCTACCAAAATTAACAACAGAAATACTTCAAGTGAATATGCAAATTAATTATATTTTGAAAGTTTAAATAATAATTTAGGTCATAAGTTTACAGCTGACGAAGAAGGTTGGGAAGCCATTGTACTGTATATAGGTTCAATGACGATTTGAACTTTTTTTCTCATTACCTTGCTGAAAAAAAACCCCTGCATAGTTGGTCGCCTAGGACCGTTCAGAACCTGGGAGTGGTGGTAGATGACCAGTTTAACTTCATTGCCCACATCTAATCAATCAACCAGTTCTGCAGGGTTGCACTTTACAACATCAGGAAAATCAGACCTTTCCTGTCTTAATATGCTGCACAGTTCCTGGTCCGAGCTCTGGTCATCTCAAGACTGGACTTCTGTAATGCTCTGTTGGCTGTTCTTTCAGTTAGCATGATTCAGATGATGCAGAATGCAGCAGCATGTCTGGTCTTCAATCAGCCAAAGAGTGCTCACTTTACCACACTCTTGACTTAACACCTCTGTTTACCTGTAACGGCCGGCATCAGATTCAAGGCTTTGACTCTGGCCTTCAGGACAGACTGTGGAACAGCACCCTCTTACAGCAATTCACCCCTCCAGCTCTATGTCCCAACTTGCTCTCTGTGGTCAATGAATGAGTGGCGCCTGGTGGTCCCGTCACATAGAGGCAGGGCCGCCATCAGGATTTACTCTCTGGTCAGTCCCCGCTTTGCACAATTCACATCGTGTGTGTTCCACAAATCTGATTGGCCAGGTGTTTCGACAGAACCATAATACATAATATATATAATACAATAACATCATAACATCGGGGGGATGGGGTATAAGATGACAAGTTGAAATGTTTTTATTGATAGAAATGTATGTATTTATCACGTAAATACATATGCATTATATTTTCAGTGATATAAGTCAGTAAGTAAATTGTTGTACTTGATCCCATTAAGGGTCAACTATAGACCTTTGCATGGCCCCCCTGGGCCTTGGGCCCAGGGATATCTGTACCCTTTGACCCCACCCTGACGGCAGGCCTGCATAGAGGCAAAAGGTCTATTTCACGATCATTCACTTTCTTTGTTCTTCTGTGGTGGAATGAGTTTCCAACATCCACAAAATCTGCTGAAACCATCTCAACATTTAAAGAACGGCTGAAAACACATCTGTTCCACGAGCACATAACCAACCACACTAAATCCACATACTTCATATTTATGTAAAATAATGTAAAAAAAATCTTGTCTGTCTCTTTCTTCTACACTAGCTTCTATACTACTCCATCCACATTCAGAACTTGGCAGTGTGATACTGCAGATATTGTTGGCTTTTGAATGCTAATTTGCTTGCTACACTCCATATTTGTAAGTTGCTTTGAAAAAAAGGTTCTGTTAAATTAGTAAATGCGTCCGTTAAATGAGTGTGGCATGGGGGGATTGGTCATGTGTTGGTCTGCGGGAGAGAGAGAGAGAGAGAGAGAGAGAGAGAGAGAGAGAGGTAAGCCTCGTCACCTGGTTCACAATTATCCCTAACACCTGTCTCTCATTATAGTGATGCGGAGGGAGAACAAAAATGGATGCCAGAGCATCAGTGAGGAGAGAGAGTGACCTGAAGGCTCACAAGCACGCTCCAGGAGAGTTTTTATTTGGAGTGCTGTGATTTATTTAAAGACGTTTTCTTTGGCTGTCGACAGTTACCGTCGGGTGTGTTAAAAAACAAAACGAGAATAAAAAGTCTGACCTTGAAACTGCTTTGTTGTCTCCTGACTCCTCCATTGCCCATGAACTAAGGTATCATTACAATGAGTAAATGTAAATTGTAGTTGTTATTTGGATCTATTGTGCTCGTATTCCCAGCAGGCTTCTTAATTTGGCTAACCAGCAATACTTGGCCAATGGCCAAAGACCATTGTAGCCTGCCATGTTTTCTGGTCCACCAGCTGGACCACCACCAGACCAGAACTAACCAGCAAAAAATGGAAATGTATGCTTGTCTGTGGTCTCAGCAATGTTGTCCATGATTGTCATATATTATAGTGACTAATGCATTTTAAGTTTGGGCTTGTAATATCTGAAACACTAATCCAAATGCCCTCATGTACTTCTGTGACTTTGTAAATATCAATATGCTATTGTCAAACCTCTAATGAGGGGTGTAACGCACTGCTAATTGCAAGTAGTCTAATGTAAATCACCTTTGCAATTGCAATCGCTTTTTCAAGTGGTGCTTTCGTTATTTTTTCCAACGTTTACCTGGTCTTTAACTTCTTTGTCTGTCTGTGTGACACATACACAATGACTCAAGGTCTGTATGACAGCAGTGACTGGACATTAACTGAGTAATTTCATCAAGCATTAATGACACACTATAGTAACACAGATGGGCTTCTTCACAGCCGTCCACAATAATTTGGCAGAATTGGCACGAGTGCTGCTTTGTCATTTCAATCTATTACACTGTTGCAACACATTATGTGGTCTTTAGACTCTGAGATGTATTAAAAAGACAAGCGCAAGGAAATCTGATGGCACAGAATTGCAGTCACCTTAAGAAGTCGAGAATTGGAATTGTGTTACTGTTTCCACTTTTTGTAAATTTCTCACAGAGAAAACCTCCTTTAAGCATTGCTAACACGTTTAAATTATATGGTAATTTACCAGGAATACCTTCACTTCCTCATACATTTCCATGCCTCATTCATAGCATGAACACAATTCCCTGTCTATTGCTTTTGTTACACAATTACTTAAGGGCTTTATAAAATGATTTACTTTGTTGATAATCCCAGAGAAAGATGCTAAGCATTAAGCCTGTAAGGTAAACATATCTCACTGTGTGTGTTCAAATTTCAGCTTTCCCCCCTCATAGTACATTGGATTATGTGCATATAATGATGTGGGTTTCCTGTTGCTTTTTAAAGTTAAAAACTGCTTGGCTTCCTTACATCACTATGATAATACATCGTCTTAGCCAACCTTGGCATGTGAATAGCTAGATTGCTGAATTTTCCTTGAGCTGTACCATGCTGTGACTGCTGGTATAATATGTTGTTCTCCTTTGGATATAATGTGCCATGTATCTCCCAGGAGGACCATTCAGATATGTAGAACATTAATTGTATTCTAATGTATTTTCCTTTGTTGATGCAGTATGGAACAAGCACATATTCTCAAACCTTCCCTTTAACTGATGAAATGTCAATGCAAGTCTATCCTGCCAAGAGCGGACTGGCCATAGGGAGAACCGGGACTTTTCCCGGTGGGCCGGCTGCAAAACTGGGCCAAACAGGGCAGAATGGCTGAACTAATTAGGATATTTTCCTGGATCACCATCCTTATTGGTCCTGAAATAGCAGATAAGATTTTGGGGTTTGGTTTAGGGTTAGGCTGGGGTTGGTGCATCAACATTTTATTAACCTATAATTTCCCTCTAATTTTAGGGATAGTAAATGGTTAGTTATAGGAATGTGGTTAGGTCTATGGTGGTTTGACAGAAATGTTGTTCCAGGACCAACAATAGATGTTGATCCTGGAATACGACCTACTTGAAAATAATCACAGTCACCGTGCAGGGCCACACATAGTCCTAGCTTCAGTCCAACACCTGTCACAATGGTATCTGAAGTTGTGGTCCATGCTTACTTCATCATACAACATTGAGTTAAAGTCTAACACAGTGTTAAAGAAGTGTTATTAAAATAAAATAAAAATGTTCCTCTTTTTCTCTCCAGTATTTTAACCATCAGCACAAATGTTATTCCATCAAACCTGCTTACAAGTAAATTCAGGAAGTAAACTTGGAGTTTTGGGGAGTATTTTATAGCTTGATGAATAGCTTAAAATTATATCTTTTTTTGTATTTATTTATTTAGATTTATGTTTTTTGCACAGGAATATAAATAAAAACTATAATTTTAATTTTCCAAATCTTTCCTCTAATATTAAAGCCTAAAAACTAACTAAATCTCACAGCAGTTTACAACCAATTTCTTTGACTGATGTGTATATATAAGGGGTGCATAATCTTCTGTTTAGTCTCTTGTACTCCAAATTATTTGCACCATCTGTGAGGCTTTTTCAAAGTTAATGAGTAACATTCTGATTTATAGGGTTAGAAGTGATAATTATTATATTTCTTGCTTGTTTCTCTATAAATTGCAAACATGCTATGTAGATTTTAACATTTTTATTTTACTGACTTCATTGATTTGACACTGGAGTGGTGACCTGTATGACTGGCAGGATAACTGCAGACCATGGTGATACCTGAATCTCATATTTATTGTCCATTCTATGGGTTGAACTGCAACCAAATTAAGTAGGAACACATTTTTATTTAATTATCTATATTTGTAGAGTTTAGAGTCTTAAAATGGATGCCTGAACACTTATAAAAAATTAATATTGGAATGAAATTGCTGGACATGTAAGTGTGTATAACCACATGGGGGCAGCACCCATATAAGGGCCCAATCAACTCAGTATGGATTATGGAGATGGTTGGTTTCTGAGTTTCTGTACTTCAATTGTAGATTTTGCTGTGTGAAATAGGCATGACAGCCCTCCCAAAAACACCTGCATTTGATCTCTTTCAGATAGCAAAATGTGAAATGAGGTTTGACAGTTAATATCTCTTTTAATGAAAAGTTTGAAATTGACTGACTCATTTCACGTCAGTATTGGCCCTTAATACCCATCTTAATTAGATATATCCATGCAAATATTCTGTGGTAGTATTTTCAATATTCAGCACAAAGTGTCATATTTCATTCTAGAAATCAGAAGCGGAGAGATAGCGACCACAATCAATTCTAGAACCTAAGACCGATAGGTCCGTTCGGTTCTGTGTGATGTCTAAATTTCATGTGTATTCGATGCCTCATATGGATGAATTGCTTAGGTGCGGCTCGCTTTTATTTGACACTGGATTTGACAAATGGATATTGTCAGATTCCCTTGACTCCCATGTCCCATGAAAAAACAGAAAAAAATTTCCACTCTGTTTGGATTACACCAATGTGTGACCCATCCGTTCAGTTTGTTGGGTCCCCAGTTTCAGTGGCTCTTAGACAGAATCCTCCGCCCACAAGCTGTGCATGCCGCACATGCAACACCTGAGGGCTGCTCTGAGATCGCTGCTGCGGGCAGGACTCTCGGCAAACCCAAAAAAGTGTGCATTTGGGTGGGTGGAAGTACGGTATCTGGGCTTCCACTTGGGTCATGATGGGTCATGATGGGTCATGGTTGGGTCAACCTGCAGGTGCATCCCTAAATTGATAAGACTGCGGCAATTGCAACTTGCCCAATACCCAAGACCAAAATGGAGGTTAGACAGATCCTGGGGCTGGCTGGTTTTTACCGTAGGTTTGTGTCTAACTATTTGACTGTCACCAGCCTGCTGATTGAGCTGAGTACAAAGGGGGCACTAGATCTGGTCCAGTGGATGGAGCTGTGCCAACAGGCTTTTACTCAAGTACAATATGTATATACTGCATATAAACTCAGCAAAATAAGAATAGTCCCTTATACAGGACACTGTATTTTAAAGACAATTTTGTAAAAATCCAAATAGTTTTACAGATCTATATTGTAAAGGCTTTTAAACAATGTTTTCCATGCTTGTTCAATGAACCAAAAACAATTAATGAACATGCACCTGTGGAACGGTTGTTAAGACACTAACAGCTTACAGATGGTAGGCAACTAAGGTCACAGTTATAAAAACTTAAGACACTAAAGAGACCTTTCTACTGACTCAGGGTCCCAGGGTCCATACTCATCTGCATGAACGTGACTTAGACATGTTGCATGGAGGCACGAGGACTGCAGATGTGGCTATGGCAATAAATTGCAATGTCTGAATGGTGAGACGCCTAAGACAGTGATACAGGGAGAAAGGAAGGACAAGCTGATCATCCTTTGTGGACAATAGTGTATTTTATTTCATTCAAGTCATTGTCAATGTTTTGAAAACAAAATTCATAGAGATATTCTGATTCATCCCAGTGATGCAAGTTAGTGGCAAGATACAATCAGATATATGTGATTTTTATAGAAGAAGCAAATCTGAATGAGGTCACAGTTTCCTTCTAAAAACTCTACAATCCAGTGTTCCCTGTGCTTCCCTTCAACCACAATACAATTAGTCTCAACTGTACAGAAGAGAAGACTCATAGTCGAGTTTGCATTTTTCACTGTCAATTGCACCATCAAAGGAACAATTATTAAGTTCACTAATATGAAAATGTAATCTTTGTATAGGCACCCGTGCATGTCACTGTACATGTGTCTTTTATATCAAACTGCTAGTTATTCACCATGGTTTATGATAGTCTAGCTTGAGTCAGGAAAGGAACACCTTTTAACGTCTGAGAAAGAAAGAAAAGAAAGACACAGAGAGAAACGAAGAGGTAGATTATTTGTAACCTATCCTTACTTTTTTGTGTTTTTTAAAAACTTATACTGGGCATGATTTAACATTATCATTAATATTTAAATCACTCGATTACAAATGTGTACTGGTCGGCAATTCACTGTCTCTCACTGTGCCTATTGTCCTGTTCCTTTTAGTAATTATTGTACTGTTCCGTACTTTTTGCACACGTTGCACGTGCACTTTATATAGGAATGTTATTTAGTCTGTGTAGTCTCATGTGGTTCTGTGTTTGTCCTATGACGTTTTAGGTAGCACCATGGTCCTGGAGGAATGTTGTTTCGCTATGTACTGTACTAACTGTATATGGTTGAATGACAATAAAAACCACTTGACTTGACTTGAGGAGTCACGTGGTGCCATGCGAGGTTCTGACGTGTGAAGTAGCGAGCTCTACACACTTTGCTAGTTTTGAATACTTTTTGTGTCATAAACTGGTGAGATCGATACACCCTGTTCAATAACTGTTCTATGAAGACAATATGCAAAATAATTCAAAATCCTTGGGCTCTGGAGACATTAAAAGACACTTAAGTGCTCAAGCTGACACCCTTGACAGGGCCGCAGAACCGGGACTCAATTTGGACGGTGCTGCGGGAGAGATTCAGTGTCAATTGTTGAGCATGTCGACAATGCTGGCGAAGGTTGTTGCTGACTTGGACAATCTTGCTGTAATACGTCGATCGATCACTGCCATGGAGACTAAATTTACTGAGATGGTTACAAGAGTGTCAGATGTTGAGAAGCAGATTGATTATCTGGAGTCCTCGGCGAGGGATTTAGGTGCTAATTTACTAGCGACCAAGAAGGACCAAGAATAATGCTTATTTATCACTAAACAAATAATATACCTATTATTTCTAACAAGCTGACGCCATGTAACTGTTATCTAAGCAAGTTAGAAAAGCATATGCTGCAGGTATAAACTAATGCCAAGGTCCCTAGAAAGAGGTTTGGTAAGTTTATATTTATGTTCCACATAGTCGGGTGATCTGTCCGGCAGTAGAGACATCTTCCACTGGCGATGCGGGTAGCGTGCAGTGGGAAGGGTGCAGAGTTGCAATCCAGTAGTCGTTGCCATGCTGGGCTGGAGGATGCTTAACTTCGGTTGCGCCAAGTGGGTCCTTGAAGAGTGGACCGGGCAGCAGTGTCAGTTGAATCTTCACAGGGTCCATTGCAGGGGGATACTGATAAGTGTAAGACATCATTAGAGACTATAAAGCGTCTACTTTTATTTGTGTACACTCACAATAACAACAAATCCTTGTGCTTTTGTAAAATAAAGAAAATATAAATGGTGAGCTTTCAGCAGTCTCTGTGTTCACAAGCATATATCTGAAACACGTCACAAAAATTTACTGAAACTCTGCAAATACTTATCACACAAACATGAAACATATGTCTAAAGAAAGCTTAAATGTCTACCTTTAAATAAAACAATTCAAATTTAAAACAAATATTCTCCTGCAATGTAGTCCGTATGAAACAAAGCGATGTACAGTTTCTCCTGGCTCAGCTAATTATACCTAATGTGATCACACCCACCAGCAGAGCGTGCTATTCATCAGACCCCAGAGGGTTAACTGATGTTCACCATAATTGGGAGGAGAATTTAATCTTTTGGATGGACACAGTCCTTGATCATAGTGAAGCAAATGTGTGTAAGCCACCTAGAGCAAAACTGATGCTTCACAGTATGTGTAAAAAATTGAGAATTTTGACCCCATCTGGGACTATACATTTTTTTCAACAGTCCATAAGTCCATCATTTAATCTGTTGTTGATTGCTCAATTGGAAACATTTTAGTCTTAGACCATGCCCTGGTGAGTTTAGGGGTGTTGCCACATATGGAGAAAAGGAAATCATATAGTTGGCACTTTAATGTATCCCTTTTACAAAATCTTGAATTCCAACAAAAGTAAAAGACTAGTATCATGATTGGCAGACAAATTGTTTTAAGGGGTTGGAAGTCGGAGCGGCATCATTTCCGGAGTGGTGGGGTTTGGGGACTTGTGAGGAAATGGGTTACTCCAGCCACCCGAGTTATGGGCTGCTCTCACTGCTTCCATCAGGCAGGCGGTATCGCATCATCAGGACCCGCACCACCCGACTACATGACAGCTTCTTCCCACAAGCAATAAGACTTTTGAACACATGATCTCTCACGATCAACAATCAGCACTGCACTTTATTAATTCTGTCAAATATATTCTCCCCAATTCAATTAGTGTATATATATTTTTATATACCCTTATCTAGTTTATGTGTATTCTACATTGTGTGTATTGTGTACATTTGATATGTAAATTGTTGTGTAATTATGTGTACATTTGTTATGTAAATTGTGTTGTGTAAATATGTTGTTTATTGTAAAGTGGTTTATGTCTCGTCACTGTCATTACTGCAATGTTGCTCGGAACTGCACACAAGACTTTCACTTACTGTTGCACTTGTGTACATAGTAGTGTGACAATAAAGTGATTTGATTGATTTGATTTATTTATTTAGTGTTTTTGGGGGACTCTCAGGGAGGGGATGGTAAGAGAGATGTTTAGTTTAATTATGTATGTTTATTACATTTTCTTTTTTTGTTTTATTTGTGTGTGTGTGTGTGTGTGTGTGTGTGTGTGTGTGTGTTATTATATGTGACCACAGGGGTGTTTGTTGGGGGTTAGGGTGGGGTTGGTGATTGGGGAGGTATATTAGTGGGGTTAAAATGTTAAATGTTGATTTGATGTATATGTGTTGTGTTTTTCTGTTGTGCATTTTGAATCAATAAAAATTAATTGGAAATATTTAAACCACTTAAAAAACAGACTTTATAGAACACAAATTCATAGAACTTGCACACATTATTTGTTTTCTTTTTTAAAGGAACTTACAATTCAAAAAAGTTATTTTAATACATAATTTTATTTTGTATAGGTTTATCAAAGTAAATTAATACAAATTAATTTATTAATCAGTTTAACAAAAACAAAACAAAAAATTAACACAGTGATATTGAAATACAACAAGAGGACTTGAATCTAGGTCTGAGTATTAAGACACTGTTGAATGCAGACCTTTTCAATATGCCATAGCATGCCATTTCCTGTGGATCAAAGTCACATGAGCTCATACACAAGTGTCCTCTGGCGCACACATAATAGGTCAACAGTCACCTGCTGTCACTACAGACATTGAGAGGATATCAAATACACATAAGGATACCACATGTCCTCTGTCCCCCATTCATAATGGCAGAAACATTTTATTTGAAAATATACTGCCTTTTCTGTGTGTTTATTTCCCATACAACTTTATAATAATTTAAAACTCACTGCTAATATGAAAAAATAAGAACACTTAAACATGTATTTTAAATCAATGATGTGTTATTGTCAGTAGTATAACCTAGAATATTTCAGCATCTTGGGGCCATGATGCAGCAACATGATCACACTGACAGTGGGCATATTGTTTCCGAGAGTTCCAGTACTCTAGGATCGCCACACTATGCCGACTTACTGACAAGCGGCATCTCTCATCAGACATTTTTCATTGGCTTCTTCCCTTGTGGCATGACCAGAAACGTGCTGTTTCACCAACGTGGGAGACCTGGGTTCGGATCCCATGTTGAAACCAGGAAGTAATTGCGTTTGCATGAGCATTGGAGATTGCAGTTTCCCCCCAAACATTAAGCGTGCGTTCTATTCCAAAGGGCTCATCCCTATGCCCTAATCCCTTTAGAGGCTTGACCCTCCAGAGTGAGAGCTTTGGAGGGTTGAAGGGTGTAGGGCTCAAAATATCAGTAATTCGGAACACACTTTAGCATCATCTATCCAATCCAAAGGAGCCTCTATCATCGCACAAAATGAACATCATTTGCACCTAATCAGAAATATTTACACATGATTTTGCATCATTAACTGCTTTCAGAATAGAAACTAAAAGAAATTACTGAAATCTATATGACTTGATGAAAAATGTAAGCTTATGTTAAAAAAAATTGTTTTATTTTAATAAAAAAGAAACCAATAAACAAATGTACAGTGCATTTATTAAATAAATAAAATGCCACTTTGTATTATTATTTTATTTAAATTCCTTCAGAATAACTGATCCAGCGAATTTACTTTAAAATATGCATTAATTTTCACTGTATTACAGCTGAAAACTACTCGCTTTTGGTGCCCCTCCGTGTACATTTCACCTGGAAAACGGAGCTCACACAACACTTACTGCTTTGGCCACTGGGGGCAGTGTTTCAAATTTTGGTAGACGCTGACTGATTTTAGCTAAAGAAAGGTTAATTTGGTAGTTTCACTTTTTAAAATGACTACAGATTAGTCAACTGCGTTTACTACAGCATGTTTTAACTTTGTTTTTTTTCAAAAGACTCAGACTTAAAATTCACAATGAGAATGGACTGAACATACAAAATCCAATTAGCGCCAGTGTATCCCACCAATCATCAGCTACAGCAATCAATGCTGTAATTCAAAGGGACTAATGTAAAAAAAAGTGCAGACAGAGCCCAGATTAGTGCATTTCAGTGGAATGTTTCTCCATTGCAATGTACTTTGGACTTGATTAATTACCCCATGCTGCATGATTTCTATAAACAAAGAGTCAAAGAGTCACAGAGCCCAGGATAACATTCCCGGTTGTCCCTCCCTGATGACAGCATTGTCTATGTCTATTATTTTATACTATTATTGTTTAACTTGCAATGTTGCGTATTGTATGTTGCAATTATTATTCTGATTAAAGGATTAGTTCACCCAAAAATGACAGTTCTCTCATGATTTACTCACCTTTAAGCCATCTCAGATGTGTATGTCATTTCTTCTTCAGCAGAACCAAAATGAAGATTTTTAAAAGCACATTTCAGCTCTGTCTATACAATGGAAGCGAATGGGTGCCATGACGCTACTGGCTGTTTGACGGTCCAAAAAGCATATTTAGGCAGTATAAAAGTAATCCACATGACTCCAGTCCATCAATGAATGTCTTCTGAAGCACATCGATAGGTTTGTGTAAAAAATAAATTGATAATTAAAACTTTATTCACTTTTAAAAAAATGCTTCCTGCTATATACAGAGATGTCGCATGATGTAAGCACAATGGCACGTTCACACGAGAAGCAACGATTTAAAGTTAAAAACATTTTAATAATCGGCTTGTTTCTTACACCAATCGGACGATTTGCTTCAGAAGACATTCATTGATCAACGTGATGAGTCGTGATGAACGTGATGAGTAAATCATGAGAGAATGATCATTTTTGGGTGAACAAATCCTTTAACATTACTAGTAACTTTTTTCTCTTTTCGATCATTTTTTTTTTTTTTTGTGTGTGTGTGTAGGCCTATTTCTTTTCTTTGTACACACTTTAGCAGTATACAGTGCACAATATTTAAAGGGATAGTCCATCCAAAAAAGACAATTCTCTCATCATTTACTCACCCTCATGCCATCCCAGATGCGTATGACTGTCTTTCTTCTGCAGAAAAATATGTCAGCTCTGTAGGTTCATACAATGCAAGTGAATGGTAATCAACATTTTAAAGCTCCAAAAAGCACATAAAGGCCAAATAAAAGTAATCCATAAGACAAGCCAAAGTCTTTAATGTTTTGAATTTATAGTAAAAAATGACTTAAATATTGATCTCTTTCTCACCCACACCTATCATATCACTTCTGAAGATAGGGATTTAACCACTGGAGTATGGACAACTTTTTTGTGGCCTTTATGTGATTTTTGGAGCTTCAAATGGATTCTGCTTTTGTGGCCGTTAAGCGCCCTCCTGAGGAAGACACCTTTGAAATTTAATGACTGCCCGGTAAGGGGTAGATGGTGGTGCAAGATGTTTAGATGCTTGTTAGATAACTGTGCAGAGAACTGATTGCCATCCTAAATTAAGAATATTAGTGGTGGTCTGTAAGATCTATAGCCTATATACATATTCAAGATATATCACAAATGAACTTGTGGCATGATTTGAATGCATCTATTTATACAGTATATAAAGATGCAGAAAGCGGAAAATACTAGGCTTCTGTGTGTGTGTGTGTGTGTGTGTTCCTATTAAAGATCGCCCTCCAACTTGTTGGCGATTTCTCATATTATGTTATGGTCAAATATGTACTTCTGCAGTAGATTTTCTACCACAAAAAAATACAAAATAAAAAATAAATAAAAATCGCCTTGACTCACTGTACTCTTAAATAGATTCTATAAACTAAGCCATCTTGTTTTTTAGAAACCTTGTAACTCTTAACCTACAGTCCTACACTTAAGGGGAAGTTTTACTAACCAGCAACATGATTTGGATCTAGGAAAAACCCAGCGTTTCAGTTTGAAATGTTTCCACGTCATAATTTACTGGCCCTCTGCTGGATCCCGCACACAGAGTAAACCAGGCTGTTCTGTGTAAGGTTACAAGGACCATCAGATTTGCACGACTCGAATACCAAGACATTTCATCTTAATCCAGAAACATTTTACACAAAGTCACAATACTTTACCGATTTCTAGAATGTACAGAATGCATTTAAATCCACGATTTATACAAGACCTAGTCTTGCTAGGTCATTCTGAAATTGCTTTGAACTGTGGTAACTTGTATAACTGACAAATTAATGATTATAGCCTGATATAACTCTTTAAAATGTGTGTAATGTTTCATCCATGTTCTATAACCCATGAATTAACCAGTATTATTGTGTAACCAGGGATTTTCATGTTTTGTTACCTACACATATAACATCCATGGAAAAAAATGTCATGTTTAGTATGTAAGCTTTCGCTGGTGTATGCAGAGATAGCTGATGACAACGAATATCATGTCTCTTGTACCATTCTCAAGAAGCTCATGATTAAATATGCACTATTTTTGAGAGGGAAATTTTTAAGACTCTGGAACAAAGGCCCATAAATCGACTGTCGGAAAAGACAGCCCAGTTGACCATGTGACTCTGAAAAGTCACTTCTGATTGGCGCAGGACACCTTTGGGGATATGGCCAATTTCAGTTCAAATATTTCCAAACAGGAAGAACACGCTCTCTTGTCTCATCTTGCCTCTCTTGTCTCTTCTTGCTCTTCTCTCTTCTGCCTCCACGTGCTGGTCGCTCCGCTGACTGAAAGGTCCTTGCCATGTGAGGCCTAAGGAAGCTCGGAACTCGACGTCCCAAGAAGGAATGAGAAAACCTCGCTTCACAGCTAATCTCATCATTCATACAGACAATAAATTCGATCATACAGAGGTCAAAAACATCGACGGAACGAACTTTCGACCAAGCGCCAAGAACCACGCAACACAAAGAATGCAAGGAAACACCACAAAGACACCCAAGTACATCTCCAGTATTGTGCTCAAAGTGCTGGTGTATTAATTAAATAATTTGAGTAATCCAACAGCAAATCGATGTAGACTCAAATAAGGATAAATGGTTCTTAATGTACTGTCAACAGACTCCATAATGTTAATTTTCACTGTACTGGTCATTTTATTTCACATTCTGTCACTCTGTTCAACCTGTCTCATGTATATATGTGTTATATTAGATTTATGTTTAGAATAGTAATAAAGCTTGTCTGTGTTCAAAGACAACGTGACTGGTATATTTGATAAATAATCTCATCCCTGTTTCTAAAAGATTTCGCTTCAAAGCTGTACCTAAATAAGTGTGATATTATTTTCAAAAAGCCATGAGAATAATATCACTCCAATAAGTGAATCATAATTCACTTATTAAAGCTAATTACTTACAGTAGAAATTGTGAGCTGATACAACTAGACATTGTATTACGATTTCAATGGTGGAGAATCTATTAAGACAAATAATCTAGTTAGTTGTCATTTATCTAATTCATAATGGTTGTCGAACGCGACTAATTCCGTTATACATTTCATTACCTAATAAGGTACAATAAGGACAGTTTAATTTAGTCCATATCTATAATTGACCCTAAATTCCTTTCTAAATTTTGCATACCAAATATCCTTACATATAATGGTGTGAGAAAGAGATCAATTCAAAATTCCCTCCTAAATGTCGCATTTCCTTTATTCCCTGCACATATAAATTATGTGATCCAAAGTGCATTTGAAGAGCGGTGAAACACTTTCTTATGATGTGTTACAATCATACAAGCAGACATAGAATTAAGTTTGGAGCGGAAGAAATAGAAATAAACCTTGTGTAAATTGTCAGATTTGAGCTAAGCTAAAATGCTATTTCTAGCCATTTTACATGCGCATTTTACCAGGCACAATCTTATTTTTTTTTTTAATCAAGAAAATGGATCATAATTTCTTTTTTTCTAGTAAGACCTTTGATATTAGAGCAACAATTGTATTCTTGATCATTTTTGTATTGTATTCCTGTAAAAATATCTAAAAATCCTGAAAACAAGATCAATTTGATTTATCTTGTTTTAGAAACAACACTGCATATGATTTAGGTTATATATATATATATATATATATATAATGATTTATATATATAAAAATGTAACTTATGCAATTAAACATTGTGAAAATACAGCATGGTATTGCACCTGTGCTAGTTTTTGATGCTCTTTGCAGATGCTGGACAATTGTGTCCTGGAATTATACTTTATCAAATGTTTTTTTTTTTTTTTTTTGTGCCTTTTAATGCTATCGGTGGTGCCTTCTCTCGTGATATCAAATCATACAAATTTATATTTCTAAGTAGGTAAACAATTTGACTACACACAGAAAAGCACATTATATAACACATTTATTGCATATTATGTATTATTTTATTAATTAGAGTAATTATTAAGTATTAACAATTTTCATAGTATCCCAATGAAAGCAACATTAATTAAATGAACCTATTAATTTAAATACATATTTAACCTCAAGTTCCATGGTTCCTAGTAGAGTACTGTACACAATGCCAGCAAGAAACACCCTGATATACATTTTGTAAGTTCAAGTGGGACTTTATTTTTATGGAAACAATATATTTCTTACACATTTTACATGTCTACTGTATATAAATAAATGTGTAAAAATATATACATTTTAAAAACTGTGACTCTAATATATTTTTTTTATATAAGGTTATGTTTTGCGGAATTTCCTAAGATTTGCTCATACATTCAGAAACACCATCTTACAAGTAAGAAATATGATTTTAGTGACAGATCATAATAAATTAGGCCTAACCACATTTGGGATAATGCAAAGGTAACGCAACGATTTGCTCATACATTCAGAAACACCATCTTACAAGTAAGAAATATGATTTTAGTGACAGATCATAATAAATTAGGTCTAACCACATTTGGGATAATGCAAAGGTAATGCAACATAGCACATCATAGCAAGAATAGTACTGTAATAGACAGAAACAAGGCAATATCAATTGAACCTTGTAGAGAATAAAGCTATGGGAATCTTCCTCTTGATTATGTATTTTGTTAAGCCACATTTCGAGTTTGGTGACTTTTCAGACCGAGAGCTGTGGTGGAGGGCACTGCACAACCTTCACATGTATCAACATGTCTGGAACCTTTCATACTCCAACTGAAAAACAACTGTGCCAGTCAAGATTGAGCTGTATGGAACATTTGCCTTGTTTTGGGATACATTTTCTGTAATATATAACCAAGTTCATATGCTCAGCTGTAGAGGTCGACCGATACATCGGTTTTGCCGATTATGGGGGAGGTCCTTCATAAATTCACAGTATGCCCACCTCTTCGGACACTACTACTCCACTGGTTACATCTTATTTTTATTGACAGATTGTTATAGTAGAGCCCTATGAAAAACATAAAATTTTTTCTCAAATTCCATTTTTTCAGATTTATTTCCATCTGTTTTAGACTTTTCATTTTTAATGAATGAATATTTGAGTCAATGTTACTAGGCAACATTGACATATTTGGCCATATTTTAGCAGGATTCAAAAGTCTCTGACTGGTTATGTTTGCAAGTATTTTACATTATTGTGAGTGGAAATCATAGGGCCCTAGTATAGTATAAATAATGTAACATCAATAATTAAAATGGGAGGGCTACAAATGAACATTCAAAATCCACAAAACACTCTGCCAATAACCCGCCTGGGCAATTGTATTTTCTGTTTATCTAAAGTTGATGTTTAGATACCTGCTGCAGAAGAGAAAATTAACAGAAGAGAAAATGGTCCATGGCCCATCTGCATACATTGCACATTCATCTATTTTCTAAAGATAAGCTATACATGTTTGCATAGTCTATTTTCACCTGGTACACCAACTGCCAGGAGGAAATTCAGCTACAGTGAGTACATTCGTCTCCATGTTGTTTTTGACAACATAAGTGATTGGTTGTGAATAAATTCAGCTCTTATTGGTCAGTGACAAACGGCAGTCTCGGAAAGATACAATATTTTTTAATTGGAAAGTGGTGCCTCTTTGACTGCCGCCTGCTGCATCTCTCTCTCACTGAAAATGAATAGAGAAAGTGCAGTGACCGCATCCTGTGTAAAACCGCCTTTAATGTGCTTTATGCAACCGGGCCCTGGTCACCATTCACTTGCATTGTAAGGAACAACACAGAGGATATTCTTCCAAAAATTTTTATTTGTGTTCTGCAGAAGAAAGATGTACACATCTAGGATGGCATGAGGGTGAGTAAATGATGAGAATTTTCCTTTTAGGGTGAACTATCCCTTTAAGTCAATAAAGTAGTTTGAAATAAAGTCTCATTACACTCATCAAAAAATTTTAGTTTATAAATACTACACATAGTGCACACTTTCCATAGGGCTGTACAGCCAAGCTAATAAGTAAATAAAAGTTTTTCAAAAGCTGTATAATTTGATAAACGCTTCTAATTGAGAACCTCACTAACACCACTGAAAGAAACTGTTACTTTGGCTTACAAACTCTCAGCTACCTGGTCGTCATTCTGGCTCAAACCGTCGTGCTGCGCTTATGAAGGTATTCCGGAATACAAACGTCCTGCAGGAGCCATTATGGAGTGAGGCAATCCAGTTTCATAACCTTGAGTGGGAGGAGTTTGGGTTTTCTGCAAACTGGGAGCAGAAGCGCTGGAGTTAACGAGGGAGAACTAGAGAAACGGCGGCGAACAGGGGACAGCCAGCGCGAGCGAGAAAAGGAGAAGCCCGGCGCGTGGGTAGAATGAGTAGGATCAACTGAACTGCGCACTTTAATTACAGCCTACTTCTTTTTTTCTTTTCTTTTTTTTTTTTTATCAAAGAAACGGTGTGAACTTAGTTTTTGGAGTTCGACAGAGTCGGGTTAGTTGGTCAAACGTTTTAGACGACTTAACCCACATGGTTCCGTGACTTAAAAAGCGATTATTGTGGAGTTCTTTATATCGTTTGAATGACCTCAGCCTCGAGTGGCGGGATTAAGGGGGCCGGGAGAGATAGATAGAGAGAGAGAGAGAGAGAGAGAGAGAGAGAGAGAGAGAGAGGGAGGAGAAGGTGGGGCAGAGTGAGTCGAGCGCTCACTGCTGTCCGCTCGCTACAACTGAACCACCAACGGATATTTGTGCTAAAATCGACAGGAGTAAATCATTGTATGCTTATCGGAATTAGGAGAGAGATAACAGCGGCGGTCATATTTTCCTTTACCGTTCATTCCAGGCACCCTGAAGGATCTACGCTGTTGGGCGCCGTAATCCTCTGATATTTACCATTTGGTCGGATTTTTTGGAGGGGAGTGTAAATCCCCGGTCTTGTTGGACGATGGCCGACGACGACGTGCTCTTTGAAGATGTTTACGAGCTGTGCGAGGTCATTGGCAAGTAAGTGTCACGGATTGTTCACTTTGATAATGATATGGAAATGTTCATTTGTTTCTCGAGATGTGTCTTTCTGCATTTTGTGTCTCGTGTCAGGATGCAATAGTTGTCACTGCATTAGAATGTTGTGGTGCAGTGCTGCTATTGAACACATGACAGTCACATTTAGTCGTAACTCTTTTAAAACTGCACGTTGGCTCATGCAGGAGCAATGGGAGTGGTGTATGTGGTCAGAGATGAGAGAAGTCTGTACTTTGAGCATTCATGCAGGTAGATGGCCATGCAAGCCATTATTGGCTTTATATATTGACAGTCTACACAAGAGAAGCATTTATGCACAACCCCCATTATTCCTGTTTTTGTTTTATTATAATCAGTTGATCAGTGATATTTGCAAATGACTGACGGACTAACTGATTTAGGCTACATACATTTTGTTATGGAGACCAGGATGTCACCTGGCTTTTAGATGCTGTCGAGAAAGTAATATCTGGTTTATGCTTGCAGTAATTCTTGGTTTTGGGCAGGGTCCGATATTAAAGGGGGACTCAAGGCAAAAATGCCACCAAAAGTAAAAATGTGTGGTTAAAAATGCCAACATAAAGAATTCCTCTGTTTTTATTTGTTACATCTGATGTAGTCATTAATATTCTGTTCTAGGCCTAGTTATACATATTATGGCTTAAAATATGAGATGATGTTGAATTTTACTTGCAATAGGTATGTTCTTAGCCTGGATATACAAATGGAGAACTAAATGTTAGTAAATATTTATTATATGTAAGTATTTGAAATAAAAGGATGACATGCAGAAATTGTTTTATGTTTAAATGAAATATGCCCTCATAAATGTACCAGTTCTGACACTGTTTGAGGGTATGTGAATGACCATTATTGATGGCCACTGCATTTCCTTTGCATTGTGTGGTCAGTGTTGGATGTAACATGAGATCTGACTATTAAAATTGTTTGATTTTGTTTTAAGGCAACATAGCACATCATAGCAAGAATAGTACTGTAGTAGGCAGGCACAAGGTAATAACAATTGAAACTTGTAGAGAATTAAGCCATGGGAATCTTCCTCTTGATTATGTTTTGTTAAGCCACATTGCAAGTTTGTTGACTTTTGAGACTGAGAGATGTGGTGGAGGGCACTGCACAACCTTCACATGTATCAGGAAATCTGGAACATTTCACACTCCAACTGAAACACGCTTGTGCTGCATGGAACATTTGCCTTGTTTTTAGATGTGCTTTCTGTAATATATTACCACGTTCATGTGCTCAGCTGCCACTCAATGCAATTGTTTAAATGTTTTGCTATTGTAAATGCTGGATTTTCAATGTAAAGACAATAATGCAAGTGTATTTCAATATCTATATATATATTTTCATATCATTCAATTTTGAATTTCCAAGTTGACAGAAGAAGAAGAAAAAAGTCTAAACAGCCAAAATAGTCTATACAAAATTGCATTCTGGGCTCAGAGACAGCCAAAGTGGTGTCTTAGGGATCATCTGCCAAACTAATAAAATATTTTATAGAGTTTATCAATCAAGTGCAGTTAGAAATGAATGTTAAAAGATCATCTATTCATTTTGAAACATAACGACAAAATATTTTTATATTAAAATTATAATTTTTAATTATTTGATTTTTTTAGATAGCAAGTATGGGGGCATAGAAGCCCTTGTGACTGAGGAATGATAATGTATGGGGGTTCAGGGGTATCCCCTGATAGAAATTAATGTACCATTTTTATATTTTCATTGAAGTAAGAGACTAGGCTAAAAACTAGTAATTTTATTCACTTTTCTTATCATTCATGCCAGAGATGACATCAGATTAATTTCACAAAATTAGAACAGAAATCTATTTGTTTATTAATAAGATTCGTAATATGCTGATATATAAAGCTAAATTCAGAAGGATAAAGGCATTCTGGAACCACGTTAACTTATGCGGTGCCTCATGTCTACTCACATGAGGGGGAAAAGAGGCAACACGTGTAGAGCGGGACAGGGTATATAAGAAGTGTGCTAGAAAATAATATTCAAGTATTACACAGCACTGTTGATTTGTCGTGCTGCTCACAAGAGGCGATGAGATGGCGCAACCATCATCATGATGTCTTGCAGTCTTGCGACACGCACCCGAACTTCTAGATGTAAAATTACTCAAGATTATCATCGACATCATGGATATTTTTATCAATAAATATCTATATAGTTTTATCGCCCCAAGTTACCATCTTGCTGAAACATCTTGTTTTGAAATATGTGTGTTCGTAACGTCATGAGACATTACTCATTTGTATTTACACATCCCACAACATGCATCAATGCATCTTTGGCCCCACCCACTGGGGCTCAATTTGAGAGAGCAGGACAGATGGTTCCTAACTATTCCTGAATACCAAAGGGGACCCATTTGGACTGTTTTTAATTGTTTTTGTATGTAAACATGCACTACACAGACATCTTTGACCACTGTCATGTATCTAGCCACTTTTAAAAGATACGGTGTCAAGTTACAACTCTGAAGAAGAGAAACCATTCTCTTTCATTCAGCTGCTCTGTCTCTTGTTGTTTTGAGCATGAACGTGTTATGGATGCGGCAGTCGCGGAAAGATACAATATTTTTTAATTGAAAAGTGGTGCCTCTTTGACTGCCGCCTGCTGCATCTCTCTCACTGAAAATGAATAGAGAAAGTGCAGTGACCGCATCCTGTGTAAAACCGCCTTTAATGTGCTTTATGCAACTGGGCCCTGGTCACCATTTACTTGCATTGTAAGGAACAACACAGAGGATATTCTTCCAAAAATCTTTATTTGTGTTCTGCATAAGAAAGAAAAATGTACACATCTAGGATGGCATGAGTAAATGATGAGAATTTTCCTTTTATGGTGAACTATCCCTTTAAGACAATAAAGTAGTTTGATGCACTAGATGGTAGTTTTTTTTACCGTTTCAATGTGTTTCTGGTGACGTGCGCCTATGTTTATGAATCATTTTACTGTGCTTTGGACTATGTGTTTTTTTTTTCCGGCTCATGTCATCGTGGATTGCTTGTGAACCAGTCATAATATGATTCAAGCTTTGCAAAGGAACTTTTTTTGAAGGATGGACCAGTTAAAAACACTTGGACCCATTCACAAAATTGTAAGTAAACTGTTTCAAATGTCATGACTGTTTGATAGTTAATGGTGTTGAGTGTAAACAGTTGTGCGTGAGAGGAACAGTTTAATATAGTAATGTGTTATGTGTAAGCCCTGAAATTTGTTTTATAATGTAGTGGAGCTTTGTTTGTTTTCTTCCGATTGAGTTTCAAATATGGCTGTATTTGAGGGGCTGCATGATGTTAGCCATTCATAACAGTGGGCGTTTACATTGGCGTTTAAAGGAGATGCTGAGGCCAAAACCGAGGTTGAAAATTGTCATACATTACTAAACTATGACTGTTTTGATTCAAAAAAACTTTAAAAACATCAGTGGACCTTATAGGGAAGATAATACATTTATATAAAAAAGCATTTTAAGACTCCTTAAAACAAACTATACAGGTACGCATTATATACATTGGGGCCCTGTTTTTCTCCTATAAACCAAAGTAAGTTGGTAAAAGATGCCCTGCCTCAATGCAATAGGGGGTAGAATAGCTTTTGACCAATAGTAGTATTTTGTTTACAGGGACAATACTCCTTTGATTTGCCATGGAATTACCCATTGTATACCACAATGACATATATACACACACAACCTCAAATCATTTTTGTCTGTATATGTGGCTTGTCGCAGTTTGAGTGATCCACTTTCTTGTACAATGCCCACCCTAATGCTGGTGTTTGGAGGTAAAAAGGAAAGAAGATGCTGTCCATTATCAGATACACTCCCACTGCTTCTCTCCCTAGGCCAAGTTTTATGAGCTCAATAAAGATGTGTTCCTGTCTATATGTGTGTGTGTGTGTGTGTGTGTGGAATACTGCTGTGTTTATGTGTGTTATTATAAATGGCACATATTGTTAATATAGTACAGGACAAAGGGTCATGATGAATGACCAAGCCATTCTGCTATGCCATATTTCACTGTTACATTGTCTCTTGGCCTGTTTGTTAAACACAGAAAGCGACTACCTTCCAAGATACCATTTATATCATGTAATTCAAGCATGTCTGAGTCATCTATGTTTTTTTTTTTGTTTTTTGTTTTTAATTAAGGCAAATGTTTTGGGGAATAAAAACTGGAAACCAACCCATTGTTTGAGTTACAGAAAGCCACAACAGATGGCTTTGCAAACTATTAAGCTGGGCAATTGTAGTATGGCAAAGCACAGTAGTAACAGGGCTGAATTTAGTGGCAGAAATGGACTGTGTGTGTAGTACACTTTCAAGAGGTGGGTTCTGAGTCCAGAGTTATTGTCTTGTTTTAAGCACTAATGCTTTAATAGTTTCTGAATGATGCCAGAGCGACAAAGCAGTCTGATTGAGATTTGCTGATGCGTGAAACAGTCAGCAAGCAGCCTAAGCAGGAGTCTCAGGCAACAAATTGCTACTCACAGCAGTTTTACCTCTGTTAGACCTTACAATGCACATTCAATGCATCTGCTGGAGATAAACACTAAAAAGTGTCGTTCTGTGCATGGCGGTTTTTGTGGTAAATCCAAAGAGACAAATTTGAATTCTTCATTTAACACAGTGATGTATCTCGAGTTGTTACCTAGTTACAGTGGTAAACAGCTGCCGCTTGTACTCACGTTTTTGACGTAATCTGATTCGGATTGCGATTTTTACCAAAAATAATATGATGTGAACAGAGACCTACAGAGGTAGTGGGAGGGGTGGAAATGAACTCTGGTTTAGTCCAAGCAATTAAACCAAGTATTAAACCACAGTTGTTCTTTGTAATTGTAACAATACATAACAAATTGATATTTTTCACTATTGTTCGATTTAGCCTGTTTTTACAAAATGAATATAGTTTTATCCCACACTGGCTACTTGAAATTCATGATATTTCACCCCAAATGGTAGGCTAGGCTCTGTTTATACACTAACTGAGCACTTTATTAGGAACACCTGTACACCTACTTATTCATGTATAAAATCATGCAGATACAGGTCAGGAGCTTCAGTTAATGTTCACGTCAACCATCAGAATGGGGAAAAAATTTGATCTCAGTTATTCTGAGTATAGCATGATTGTTGCTTCTGGTTTGAATATTTCTGTAACTGCTGGTTTGAATATTTCTGTAACTGCTGATTTCCTAGGATTTTCATGCACAACAGTCTCTAGAGTTAACTCAGAATGGTGCCAAAAACAAAAAAGCATCCAGTGAGCGGCAGTTCTGTGGATTGAAATGCCTTGTCAATGGATAATGGCCAGACTGATTTGATCTGACAGAAAGGCTATGGTAACTCAGATAACCACTCTTTACAATTGTAGTGAGCAGAATAGCATCTCAGAATGTACAAAACATCGAACCTTGAGGCTGATGGACTTCAACAGCAGAAGCCCACGTCGGGCACTTTATTAGGACCATTTTGCTCAGTGAGTGTATATCTCTCAAAGCCAAAATCTTCTTTGGAATTGGGTTGTTTCTGTTTGTGGGAGTGTTGTTTTCATCCCTAACTAAGTTTACAATACATAGATTGAGGACAGCAGCCATGCTTCAGATTATTTATAATTCACTCTTAGGGATTTATTGCTAATTCGTCTCCCAGATGTCCCTAATTATTTATTTATTTATTTATTTTTAAAGTTTTTATTAAATGGGGAGAGTACTGACAAAATTAATTGAAATTAGCCAGTTTATGGTCATTTTAACTTCACAAATAAATGCAGAAGATGAGTAATTGCAATCATAAGAGAGCAGTTGGCCTTCTGATAGGACTGTAATATTGGTCCTGATGTTGTGTCTATCGCAGGTTCGCACCGGATCTGACCCAAAAGCAAATCATCATGGCCCTGTTCAACCTGCACCAAGTAGTGGGGGAAACTTCGATCTTAGTATAATGACCATCCATCGATGTGTATGCTGTGTGCACAGCTATTAAAGAAAAATTTATGCAGTTTAATATCAGGGTTTACATATGATACATTCCTGATATTCAATAGGCCATTTTGAACAATCATTTATATAAAGCATCACAGCTGCATGTCCCGCTGTGTATGTCCCACATATTTTTCCAGCAACTTTTAACGAACATTCTCGGAATGTCATTCAGTTGACTTTTTTCATCTACAGAACAGGGTAAGGCTAGTTGAAGTTTGTGTAAAGAAAAGGCATGTATAGGTCTAAAAATATTCTTTTTTTTTTTCATTTGGTAATTAATTTAATACAGGGAATTTTGCTGGCATTTTTTCAAATGTAAGCTAAACAATAATTGAATAGAATTGAGCTATATGTTAGTATTCCAAAAAAGCACACTGAAGCTTTTCTCCTAGTATTGTGTATTAATTTGTATTTATTAAGTACTATATTGTATTTATTATCTGTGTGGATAGAAATTATATGTTTTTTGTATTGTGGGCTAATTCCGTGACTGCCGTCTATTATTTTGAATGGTGTGGAAAGAAACTTTAATAAATAAACGGATGGGTTAAATTAATCGCAAAGAGTGGCCATTCATTTGTTCTCTGTGCACTTGTCAATGTGCATTATATGAGATATTTGTGTTGGCACTCCTGGAAGTATCATGTTTGCAGATCGGATCAATGCCATTAAGATCAATCAATAATCACATACAATAAATTGACTTTGAAGAATGTAGGCCTATATCTTGTCGTCAAGATTAACACAGGCTAACGATTAGGGCAAATTCTGTCATGTGATACTATATTTTTGCGTTAATTCCAATTTTCTCAACAAAAAGTGTTTCCAAACCAGTTTTTCATGACATTTGAAGTATCGACATAGAGTTTATGCGCTAGAGTTAAACAGAAAAATATTATGTTGACACTTATGAATTATAGCATTAATTTGCGTTTCCATCATCTTTATTTTGATGCGCAAATTTTTTTTTGCAAAAAATCCTTGGATGAAAACGTAGTTACTGACATTGATTCAAGGCTGACTGTCACACTGACCCAGATGATAGGACAGGAATCATCTTGCTTATCATCGGGCTTTGTGTGAAAAGTGGGGAGCATGATTGAGTTTGACTGTTGTGATTTTACTCAGCTTTATGTTGCTTTAACAATCTGTGCTTTGGTGGACATGGGCAGCAGCTTGTTACTTTAGTAAAGGCTTTCTCAGTCACTGATCCTTTTCTCTTAGGTTGTACCAAATATTAGCAGCCTTTGACTTGATTAGGAGTCTACGCTACATGTAAAGTTTGTGAATGAAGGAGAGTTTTCTCTCAATTTTTGTATATTCTTTATTCTAGCATAATTTTAACAATATATATCTGTTTGATTTTAATTTCTGTTTGTGATGAGCATTTCATCAGCCTATGCACACTGAGGTAGTTTAAAATTGCATTGTGAATGTAGATGACTGGCCTGACTTATAAAGTCGATAAACAAGGCCTTAGAAAGAATGTTAAACACCAGTTTCCATTGTGCAGTCTTGTCTAATATTTTAGTTATTACTTGTGTCTGAGAGAGTTGGGTGCTTATTATTACTGACACTCATGCTTTTTTGCCCTAGTTTTCGTCAACAAAAGTTGGTGGTCTTTTTCAAGGTCAACAAACTTTTGTAATTTTTGGTATGCTTTTTGGTGGGTGTTGAAGTTTAAAGGAGAAGTTGAGGCCAAAACGGATTGTTTCAGACAGAGGGCCAAAGACAGGGTGGAAAATGAAAATTTATTACTAAATTATGAAGTTTTGGTGTAAAAAAAAAAAAAAAAAAAAAAAAAAAAAAACTTAACTAACATTAAGTAGAATAAAAATTTAATTATATATATATGAGTATGTCATAACCACTTTAAATGTAGTGTTAATTTTGTCACCTATTTTTAATTTAGTCTTAGTCTTGTGCGAAATGTCCTTGTTAGTTTTAGTCATATTAAGTCATTCACATATCTTTTTTTGTTAGTCAAGTTTTAGTCGACTAAAAGTCTCGTCATTTTAGTCTAGTTTTAGTCAAAAGAGAATTTAATGTATCTTAGTCAAGTTTTAGTCAACTAAAAGTCTCGTCATTTTAGTCTAGTTTTAGTCAAAAGAAAACTCAATATATCTTAGTCAAGTTTCAAAACATTTTAGTCTTTTTTTAAATAAATTATTTCTGTGATTAATTCTGAGATAACCATTTCAGTCAAATAATGTTTCACACATCTCAAATATTGGTTAAATGTCATAATTACCTGACAAAATACACTTGTTGAATGATATGTTGAATTCACTTTGTTAAACGTGTCTGGTTTTCTGATTTAAGAGACACATTCACAAATGATGAACTTGTTCTGAAGAGTATTTTATTAAGCAAATAAGTTACATAAAATATATATAACCTGCATAATGTATGTGCCACAACACCATAGCTAACTGGTTAATTTACAGCGTAGATGCCTAAAATCAGCATTAGCTTATGAGACGTATATTTAAGTTAACTTCCCTGAATGTGTGGGTGGTTAGCCTTTAGATGTCGCTTAAGGTTGGTGGTGTTTTTCCCGGTAGTGTTTATCCGCAGTGCTTCCTGTCAGTTATAATGACACATTCTGACTTTTTGTCAATATCATTGTACCTAAAATGCGACCAAATATCGAGCCTCTTCCTTCTACCTAGCATGTCGTCGGCGCTCGTCGCATGTTCGCCACTGTCTATGATTGTTGTGTTCTTGCTCCATGTAGTTTCGTGTTGCAGCCACAGGAGTATGAGACCTGTTGTAACCGTTACTTGAGCAACAGCGCGAACTCATTCGGAATATTTTGAAGGCGTAACAGCTGAATATTCTATCTCATGATGAAAAAGTAGAGACGATTGTATACGAAAATGAAGAGAGATTTTATCTTAGTTTTTATTTTATGCAAAACATTTTTGTCTCGTCTTTTTTCGTCAACAATAATGCATGTTAATTTAGTCTTAGTCAGCGTTTTTGGACATTGGTGCAGTCTCGTCATCGTCTCGTCTTAGTCATGGAAAAAAAGGTCGTTGACTAACATATTTAGTCTCGTCTCGTCTGACGAAATTAACACTATTCTGATGCCAGCAGGGTTAAGACCTGATTTGAATCATCATGTTCTAATCTAAGCCTTAATGAGCCCTGTCTCACTGAAAAGACTACATTAAAAGTTCTTCTCATGTCAACAACTCTGCTACCAGCTGCAGATTCTGTTTGATTGCTTTCTCTTCATGAAATTTAAAAATGCCCCATGAGGAAAGACTACAAAACATTTGTTTCTTTGCCATTTGAGGAGATTGATGGGCAGCAAAAGTGCTAATATTTCCCCCTTCTTGTGAAGGCTAATGCTTTAGGAGTGAGCAGAGAGGAGACAATGTACCTTTCTCATCAATGTAGCCCAATGAGGTATTGAGGGTGTGAGGTGTGTGAGTGAAGAACAGCATTAAGGCCTTTGGTTGTCCAAAGCTCATTGCTTATCATAAGCACAGTCCACACGGACTGTCTGCGTGCTGCCCGGATATTCTCGACACGTGGACAGTCCTTGTCTATGCACATCGTCAGCGCACTCGCCTGCCGTTGACTGTACTAAAAGTATAACAAAACAGTCATAGTGTGCATGAATTGAACACATACGTATATGCTCATGGGCAAAATTGTATGCTTTTTGAGGCAATATTTGAGTATACCTGGGCCGTTAGGGATCAGAGCTTGCAGGCTGGGCTCTTCGTTCTCTGCAGTGTGCAGATGCTGCTTATTACTCATTCTCATGAAATACAGCATGGACCTGTGTGAAAAACATTTTTAGAAACACATTCCTCAAACTGGTCAGAATCAGGGTTTATATGGTTGGTTAGTAGCATGAAGGCTCTGATTAGTGTTTGCTAAATTTCTTGGAGTTCCCAGAACTTCTAAAGAATCCTGCTTTGTAGCAATTTCACACATTGAACTTTAAAATGTCAGATATAGGTGTTTATGAAACCTGTTTGCACAGTTACCAATTGTTTATGTATGTAAATGTATTCCCTTCTCTATGACCCGCCTTAAAAGCGTTTCTGACCAATCCTGTTTTAGCAACTGTTGTCCTGCCGCCATTACTTTGACAGGTGTTTGCCTTTTTATTTTGAGAGCCTATGGGAGTAATGTGTTTTTGAGTACTTTTAAGAAGGATTTTATAAAAAAAAATAAAAAAGGGGGGAACGTTGTGCTGGGTCATTTGTACTAGTGGCACGAGTTACCCTGAGAGGATACACCAAGCGTGCCGCACAAGCCCTCAAAAGTGAAGCCAAAACGTCTCGATCGCCCCCCAGAGGCCGGTCCTAGTATAGGTCATAAACCCCGCCTCCCCATGTTATTCAACGGGACGTGAGACCAACTAAACAATTAAATTACACTTCACATATCTTTTTTCCAAAGACAGTTTCTGTCATTTACTGTAGTTTTTATCACGCTGATGTAATTTCAAGTGTTTGTTTTAAAATAAGTTTGTTTTTAGTTAGTTATTTGATGCTATAAAAACGGTGCTGTTACGTCATGATTGACAGCTGTGATTGACAGGTTCTCTGAGCGAAGTAGTCACTGAAGCACCAACGGACTTTTTTTCGGGATATTCGGAGGATTGAGGAGATTGGAGCTTTAAATTACATATCTAAATTTCTATAATTAATTATTTCACACCGACATAATGGGTTGTTCTGCAGTAGAATGTGCTAACCGATCTGGCAGGGGCGTGTGCTTGCGATTGATTCTGCGAGAGTGAGGGCGGGGCCTTGTTTTCGCGGCTTTACTTCCTGCTCACTACTGCGCATGACTGGTCCCGAAAACGCAAGTGCGCAGACTCAAGTTCCAAGATGTCAGCGCCATATCGGGACACTGGCGGCTTCAGTTCTCTCCGATGGAAAAGAGCGAAGGGGCGTTGTCCATCTTTTTTTACAGTCTATGGGATACACGCAGTGTTTTTTTTTCTTTGAATAAATAAATCTGGAGAAGAGCATGTTATGGATTAAACTGTGTCTGACTTTATTCCCAAATGAACATATAGCATCTGCAATGACACCTACATTTGCTTCAAGGTAAATTAAAGCTAATAACTGAACTTTAATTTATGTATTGATTCAAGTCATACTAAAAGTTATAGTTAATAAAGAGTGCACAGCATCATAGTGAATGTTATGAGACGTTATAAACAGCTCTGTTCACTTATGCTAATGTTATTAGATGTGTAATCGCCATTAAAGTTTTTCTCAATTCAAGTGACTGTAGTAATAAGAGATGTCATAAAATATCGATATTTACATTATTGATCAGCATGTTATTTTATCAATATATTTTTGAGGCATTGATATATTAAAATTAACAGAGATTCAGGGCTCCAGGCTGCGACTAATATGGTCGCAAATGCAACCAAAAATTATTGATTGCGACAATAATTTAACATCTAGTCGCCATTGACGACAGTCAGGTTGTGTGCGTTCATATGCGGTTTCATCAGATATCATCTTGTGAGTTACTGAATTAGTACTGGGCGATAAAACGGTATCTGTATTTATCGACGGTACACCTTTATCGATAACGATATAAAACATTTTCAATATAGCACTCGATAGTTTCATTTAAATGCATTCAAATGTAAATATACATGAAGTTTGGTTGCATGAACAACCCTCAAGCATGTGCCTTCCCTGGATCATAAACAGCCTATCATATGGCTTGATAAAGGAGCTTGCTATGAGTGACAAGCAAACAGCCAATAACAAGTTGCGTTGCTGTGAGGTTTGGTTGCGCCATCACCATGTGACTTCAGAACACACAAACTCATGCAAAAATGACTGCCGTGCCTACCGGCGATGAGGAGATTATGAATAATAAAAATGGACATGTCAGCTCGACAATGTGGCAGTTTTTTGGTTTCTTTACGTCTGACCAACATCAGAACACAGTTGTGTGTACGCCAACATCAGAACACAGTTGTGTGTATGCTTTGAAAACCCACCCAAAAACAACAAAAACATCCCGGCCAAGTACGGAAAAACAAGCAACTATTTATTTCATCACTTTAACCGCTTCCACCCTCTGGAATATGCAGCATGTCGTCCGCCACAACCTACATCTATCTCACCTCAACAAACAACCCACAAGCAGTCCACGATGGCGAGGTACACCGCAATAATGCCTTATGAGAAACAACAAACAAACAAATTTTTGTAACATTTTATTTATTAAGTTCTTCATATAAGTAATCTTCATATAAGAAAGAAGATATTTGTTTACGTTTTATTTTGTTTTTGTCTGTTAAAACTAAAATAATTTTTTGTTTGCATTAATAGATGGGTAAATTACAAATACAGTGGTTAAATTCAAACCTTTTTTCTACTGGTGTTTGTTTAAAAAAGGTTATTAAAATGTATCAATAATTATCAATACCAAATTATATGAAACCTTATACCGTGATATTTTTTTTAGCTGTATTGCCCATCCCTATATTGAATACATCTACAGAGCACCAGTGTGTCTTGCGCTACTTTTCACCCATCCTGTTGTGATGACAAGCTCGCTGCACCACACGCAACAACAAACCCAGTGCTAGAGTCGTGATCAAATAACTCTTTTGAACGGGGTCTTTTTCATGAATCAAAGAACTGAGGGTTTGAACTCAGGTGCTCAGGTTAGCAGTTTGAATCAGATTCACTTTCCAGGTAATCAGCCGTCAGTGTCCTCAAATCTGGGAGTACATACAAGTGTATTTTTGGCTTCTTTATCATTAAAAGACCCATGTTGTGTACCACTTTTTTTCTTCTGTTAATTATTGATTGGGATTGGAGTAGCAATAAACTTCAATTTGCACTCTTGTAGGATGGGTTGTAGCAGGGTTTTCATTCCTGGAGGGACCTTTGTTCGGTTTTGGGGGTCAAAACCGACCCTGAATTGGCATTGATCTTATTGGACAGGTAAGCTTAGATAATTGCAAAGCTTGTGAAATATAGTGCCATATAGATTGATCTGTGTAATTTTAGCTAACTTGATCTTGCCTGTTAACGCTGACGAATTGCAAGCTACCTTGCTTTGTAACTTTCAAATCATTTCAACGATCTTCTCTTTATAATAAAGTCAGGTGTATACAGGATAAATTTAAATAAATAAAATTTTCTTGATCATAGTACAACATATGACTTTCAAAACATACAATAGTGCAACAGTAAACTGTCTGGTATAGTTCGGTAGTATGTAGCTGTATGTGTGTATCAGCATGCTATGTTAGCTGATACGTAGTTTTAGTTTAGTCTCAAAGTTTGTAGTAAAACAATCATAACATGTGTCATTTTTATTATGCTACCTCATCTGTCAACATGATGCCAGTGGATCACGTTCAGTCTCTTTGTACGTTACATCATTGTTTGGCCAATGCTCACTCACATCTCTGTGAAGTGTTTGCACAAGCACGAGCAACACGTAACTGGATGCAGTTCACTTAACGGCCACAGGTGTCATTAATAACAAGGGCTTCTGAATCTTACGTACTGCAACTTTAACGGTCTGTCGTAATAGCGTTGGGAGACCACAAGAGGCCATTTGCTGAAACACACACACACACACACACACACACACACACACACACACACACACACACACATACACACACATACACACACACACACACAGGATGTGTTGAAGTGGCACAGGAAATGGTAGTCCAAAGTTCCAAAGTTTTTGTGCTACTTAAAAAATTAACAAAGTGACGTGTAATTTGCATGTTAGTGAAACGGGTGTAACTGAACAAACTGAGTCATTAGAAATGGCGATGTTTATTATGCAATTTCTCTGTACCTGTATGTAGGCCATTCATTCAAGATGTCAAACCACAAAACAACATACTTGTAACTGAAATTACATTATATAGGCTATATGAAATATACACAAACACTATATTATCCAGTGATGGCTAGAGTAAATAATCTTTGTCCTTTGATAATGATTTGGGTCAAATTTAAAGGATAACTATGTGAGTTGTGCTCTGTGGCACTTCAGAATGTTGATGTTGAGCATTGGCGGTGTGTGCACGCCATGTCGTCCGCCAGATGGTGTCTGGTGTGCGACCCCTTTTAATTTACCCTGCGGCTCACACTTTACCAAAGATGTGTTGGGACATAAGCTGAAAAGACAAAGACTATTGTGCAACGAGCAGCCCTATATTGGAAAAATCTTCAGATTATCGATGCGTGAAAAAGGCTTTGGTCCCAAGCCTAGTAATTACCGCTTACCTTGATTCTGATTCACAGTCTCCACATTTTTTAATCAAATTACTGTGTAATTTAACCATTTCTTTTACAAAAAACTTCAGATAAATATGCATTACAATGTCACTCTTCATACCATCACATGTAATAATATTATACATTCCTAGAATATTTTGGCAAACACCACATCGTTCACAGTTCACATGTGGCAAGCTGGTCAACTAAATAAAGTGGAGCTTTCAAGCAGAATATAGAGTTAATGTTACAAATGTACCATCCTCCATCGTGTACACCAACAACGCCGTGGCCGAGTCCAGGGCACTCTCCCTCCCATTGCTTGCCGGTCAATTGCCATAGAAAGTGTCCATTTTGTTGAACCACTTTCTTCTGATTGAACCACTCCAGCTGTTGTGGTCCTTGATGGTTCTGTAGTCATTTTTTTTTTTTTACTTTTCCCTACACCGTTGGTAGGTCCAGTGGTAGCCGTGTGCAGCCAACAGCTGAGACACTATGAGACTTTTTCGTTTCATGTTGTTTTGTTCATCGCTAACGAGAGGAATGTCAGCACCTCGTTTATTGACCACAACGTGGTTTTGCGCACAGCCATTTCTTTTTACAATTCGAAAGTCGCTTGATCAAATGTTACTGCTATCGCTTGAGACAGGGTCCTCTGTTTGATTAGAGGCTCTCCAACTGATAAGACAATGTCCCTTCTAATACAGTATATTAATAAAGAGGACATTTATAGCTCACTGTTCGAGGTCATTGTACCTGTCAGGCTTTATGTCAGGCCTATAGTCTTTCTGTCTGTGTCTGTCTTGGCTTTAGTCTTGTGTCCTCTTCCATAGGCACATTCTTCCCCCTGTCAACCACTGCTGTCTCTTTGTCAAACTGACCCCACTGAAGTTGCTGAGGCAGGCACTATTTTCTACTTTTTCGCTCTTACATGGTGGGCCTTTTGGATTGAAGTAATTTTCTGCTGCTTTGCCAAGATACACAAAAAAACTTTTGTCTTAAAAAAAAAAGTCTTAAATTGAACTATATAGGTAATTATTCAGCACTATTTTACAGTATTGACTCAGTGACAAAGCACATGAAATAGTCCCTGACATGATGTGGCGCTTACTTTGATAAGGTATTTTAAAACGACAAACCAATGTGAAGTGTCATCAGCAAGGCATCTATTATAGGAACGGTTCTTTTAAGAGGGGGATACTCAGCGATCACACATAGCAATAAATTGAAAGCACTTTGGCCTTTATCTTGCATAAGTATACATTTTTTTGTTACAGTTATAACAGCTCTGTGGACTGTTAGATGAAAGCACAATAGTACTATATCATTTAACCAGCTAGAGCTCAGAGGAAGTTAATGTAGTCACAATTAATTTTGTGCATTATATATATATATATATATATATATATATATATATATATATATATATATATATATAAATAATTTCAATGCATACACCGCGAGTGAGAGCAGGTGAGAGCCAAGCTAATATCGCTGAAAATATTTTCAGTTATGCGTCGCGATTCATACTAATGATTCTGAACCGATTCTCAAAAGAATGAGAAAAGTCATGACAGAGCAGTGGCGCATGCCAAAGACAGATGTAGAAACAAAGACGCGAGTTAAGTGCATACACTAAAGTCAAGTGCACAAACACGACTGTTTGCAGACCAGCTGTATCAAACACATCACCATTTGTGCCCGAATGAAACTATGATCCCGAAATTCTTTCACAACCCCACGCACATAGCAATGGGAGAATTTATTTGTGATAACAAGCCAACAAACAACATGAAAGACGAGCTTGCACCCATTATTGCACTGATTTACAAACAAAAGTTTTCCCCTTCTGGCTTTCTCTACTCTTGCACTCTCTCCATATCATTGGCTTTTGCTTTATTGCTGGTCACTCGCTAGTGCCCACACCTGATGATAAAGGTTTGAAATCCATTGTAGCTTTTGCAATCTTCTACTCGCAGAGCAAACAGATGGAACAGTGCATAAGAGATGCTTGATACATTTTTGTAACTGCGCTATTTAAACCACTTTACTATCACCTGTGCAGGTGAGGAGAGGAGAACTGACAGCTGCACTCTCATAGAAGCAGATATATCTCTCATCCTGAACCAGCAACTTGCAGTTGTGGTTAAAAATTTAAATGAATAGCATGGCATAGATTAAGTTTAAATAATAATTAAATACTATTAAATGATTTACAATGCTAAAATAAAAAAATATAATATTATCTGTTGAAGTAATAGTATTCAGTGTTTTGATGGAGAACCAATATTTTTTTCTTGTGCTTTCAATTTTAATAAGGTTCTAAAGAAAAAAACTGAAAAACTGAGACAGTCTTTTAAATTATAGAACCATTTATTTAATCTTGCGGATGTTCCATGTTTTGTTCCGAGCTCATACTGAATGTAAAAGGCCAGTTTATGTAATGTGACTTGATCTGAATTTTTAAAACAGCTGTTAAATAAAAAGCTGAAAGGGGAACATATAGAGAGTAAAAAATTAATTTTGAAGAAACTGAAAAAGAAAGAAATTGAAAGGGCAAGATGCACCGTGATGCGTCGAGAATTGCTTTTTAATCGAATCGTTTCCATTTGAATCGCAATCAAATCGTGAGGCCAGTGAAGATTCACACCTCTACAAGCTAATGTCGCTCTGCATTGATTATTTCAACATCTCTACTCCTTGTTACGCTGTTTTGGATCTGGTTTTAATTCGAGATCATTTGCTGTAAGTAACGACATGCATTTTTCATATTCTGTTTATGTTTCTTGAGGCAATAAATGAAAACGCAACAAAAACATGGATGCATGTTACTTGGGGGGAAATCATTTTGCCTATTTCTTAAAGAAACATTAACAGAATGTGGGAAATTACGCATCATTACTTGCAGCACAGCATTGGGATTTAAAACAACCGAACACGGTTAATAGATTTTGAATGCATTTTCACAGAGTGGACCTTAGATGGCTAAAAACCCTAGTTTGAGTCAAATTAATGTGCTCATTGTATTTAACAAGTTGAGACATTTGTAATGTTATGACTCATGACTATTCGATCTTTCTAATGTTACCTATTCCCTTTATGATTGTCTAGTTCACATTTCATAAGATATATAGTGGAACTGTCACATAAGTGCGCTGTAAAAAGTGTGTGAATGAACACGCATAAGCACACATACATAACATAAACCACCACAGTACTTGCAGTCTGGCTACTAGAGTATATATTTCACCATCAAAAAAAAAAATTACTAAGGAGCCATTGGCTCCTTAACTGAAACATTAAGGAGCCAAATGGCTTTTTTTAGTCACCAAATCAAATAATTGCTTGATTTAAATAGTTGTTCAGACACAAGATAGAAAGCAGAAGAAAAGGAAGACCGCTGATAACCCATTAATCAGAGGTTTAATAAACAGTATATATAGTTGAGATTATACCTAAATTTGTATTCCACTTTTGTCTCATCAATGTTCACACCCCTTTCATAGGCTATTTAAAACTAGATGATAACACCAGTGTTCATCAGTCTATTTTCGGAGGAACTAAATATGTGCAACATAGTTCAATGCAAAGGAGGAGGTGAGAACCTGCTTGATGATATCAAAAATATTTTTATGAGAAACTTAACCAATATGTAAAATGCACGCACGCACACACGCACGCACGCACACACACACAAACACACAAACACACACACAGGGGTCGGACAGCTCTCTGTTGCACTCAGTCTCCGGTTGCCTTTATCCCTCGGGCTTCATCAGCCTAATTAGTGGCTGGGTGTGTGGAATCACGACCCGGCCCCGCCCTCCACACTGCCACATTCCTCCCTCATTCTCTCAGTCCAGGGAGAGGGGGGGGACGGGTCATCCCCGTCTACATGAATCAGGGAGGGGACAAGGGGAGGGAAACAACAAACAAAACAATTTGGTACTTATACGCCGTAATGGCGACGGTACCAAATTAAAACAATAATATTTGAAAAGAGAGGGAATAGACCAACACAGAGCGGCAGCGGGAGAGAGGGAGAGGAGAATAATTTACTCACCGGTTCTCCGATACGCCGTAGCCTGGTCCTCTGCCACCCCTCCACCCTCTAGCGGATGACAGCCGTGCTTCCCTGGGCCAATCTGAGGCGGTCCTCCGGCCCATGGCGGACGGAATGCCCTGCCCTGTTCCGGTGGACGGAAAGGGTCTCCCCTGCCCCTGACAGCAGTCCTCCTGCTCCAGGCGGTCGGCCAGGAGCCCTTCCCCGTTTCAGCGTCACGAGCCAGGTGTTTCGGAATCACGACCCTGCCCCGGCCCCGGCCCCACCCCCGCCCTCCACCCTGCCACAGTATGCATTTCTTTGGAGTATGATTTCTTGCCTGAAAGCATTAAATGCCCATGTTTCATATATATGTGGAAACCTGGACGTTCTTAAATTGCTCAAAATTACACTTCACTCCTGCAACTCTTTCACTGCACTTTAAACTTTGTTTGTATACTGTACATTGTATTGTATTGTCTTGTGCTCTTTACTTTTTCTGTCCTCTTTTCAAGGGCAGCTTTTGCAGACTTCATGATAATTGTGAAGCTCTGATGCCATGTTATGATAAACAGTCCCCTGTGACAATGAGGAATGTGGCTTCAGTTGGATAAAGAGCTGAATACAACATTCAGTAATGTAGAAAATTCTTCTCTAAACACTGAAAGTCAGATAAAGGATATTTGAACTGGCATTAAGTTGTGATGTTTTTGTGTATTTTATCTTTCTGTATGTCAGTCAGACAGACTACTCTGTACAAATCTTCAAGAGCAAATAAATGTTGCAGGTCAAATAGACTTACCTTTTTATTTATTAAACTGTTCATCTCAAGCACAACTGTTAACACACACCGAATGCGAGAGTTGCTTCAAAAGCAATGGAACCCTTTATAATCAATGACGCTGTCTACCATGGAAGTGTCCGTTGTGGCTTGTCACATTGCACCGACAGTAAACAGATGTCCTGTTCCATTTTGCTCTGCATGCTGCATTCCTACTTCTGCCAACAACACAAATAAACGATTTAGAAAGTTTGTGTCAAGGCACCCGGTGTAGACAGGATGCCGGCACAATAAACTATCACACAGTCATGACACATTAAATATTCATGAATGGAACAGTTTACTGATGGATTGTGTCCAAGAATTTTTAACTGCCCCATCCTTCAATAACAGTTCCTTTGCAAAGCTTGAATCGTATAATGACAAGTATGATATGAGCCAAACATATAATCGACTGTAAAATATGCTAAAGATTTAGGGCTGCCCTCAACCAAAGATTTTCCTAGTTGATTAGTAGGCGATAGTTTAAGCCATTAGTCGAACAGTTGTTGCACTGCAATCTGTTTCAACACTTGGAGCACAATCACATTCCCGAATATGAACACTGCATGGCTCAAAAAGAGAGAGAGACTGACAAGCGCCCAGTAACAAGTGCCTCCACAAAGCAGGTGTTGATAACACAAGCATTTACAAATTCTACACAATATGAAAAGGATACAAGATGGAAAGAAATAACTGACGCCATTTGTTACTACATTGTGAAGGATATGGCTCCCATAGCTACAGTGGAGCGCAGTGTGTTTAAACACCTTGTTAAAACTCTCGACAGAAGATACACTGTGATCCATCATGACCATATTTTTTCCAATCTGCCCTGCTTCAGATCCTGCCTGAAACCTGAAAAGGTAAACATGCTAGTGTTTCTTTGTGAGAACCTAGAGTAAATACTTGCATATAGAGTGACAGTACAAGATCACTGAAAGGAAGATCACATTCAACAGCGATCAAGAGTCAGATTCAAATCTATAATGCTATGAGAACACAGCCTGCTAATCCATTAGAGGTGCCCTGTCCAAGCCAATGTTCTAGTTACATTTTTGCACATGGCATTATTTAAAAAATTTGTTTACAGGAGATGCAAGTTATTTTCTACTTTTCACATTGCATTATTTAAAATAATATTTATTTGCAAGAGATGCAAGTTATTTTCTACTTTTCACATGACAATATTTAAAATAAATTATTTTCTTTCCAAAAAAAAGCAAGTTATTTTTTTCTACTTTTTTAGGAATCTTGCTTTTTACACAAGCTGAAATGTGAAATGTTTTTCATAAGATGTTTTCAATTCGAGCAATGTGTGCTTTGAATTCAATTGTACGAAATATTCAATAAATAGCCATAAATAGTTTTAATTATTTTAAAATCACAAAGATAAGAAATGCACTCTTTCATTAGAAATAAATATCCCACCTTTAATAGTTGAGCATATTTACAGTACAAACCTTGTCAGTGAACTATGAGGGCAAAAAACAAAACAAAATAATTGTTCATTAATTGTAATTGAGGTAAAATGTTAAATTTATCGAGATTTTAGGTCATATCGTCCAGCCCTAGAATGTAGAATATAATATAAAAATGCTAATATTTTTAAATAAATACAAAAAAAAAAAAAGATGCATTCACCTGAGAAGCAGCATGTAAGATTGCAGAGTTTTAGAGAATAGATCATGATTATAAGTATATTTTGTCTTTGATGCACTGGCAGAAGTATAAATGTGAAAAATACACTTATATACAAAATACACTTATATTCAAGATACATTCACTGAAAGCAATTCTTAATTGCATAGAGAATTACTAGGCGGCCGCCTCCGTCAAATTTTGTGCCACCTCCGGCTGTCTACAAAACTCTGGTGGGTGTCTTCATGGAAAACACTATCAAGCGTTGCACTCATTGGATTGTTATTTGTAACTGCAAATCTCGGCAATAATAATAAAAAAAAAAATCCAATGTCGAATAGTCGCTTGATGTCATTTAAAATAACTTATCATATAAAACTATAATGAGGAGCGCTGCAGCTCGAGTGTCTGATAGAAACACAGATCACAGCTTGGCTATATATCTTAATTTCATCCTTAAAGTTCATATAATATGGGAGCATGTTTTAAATAAACTCAAACAAACTTCAAAACTGTCATTCTCTGTGCGGTCAGAGCCGCTTCAATCAGTCGCAGAAGAGACCCAATCTGACGAGAGTAGAGACAGAGAGAGATTTATAGTTCCACCGGCTGATGCGCACTCTAAAACGGAGACCCTCGTCTCTCACTGCAGCTCGCAAAGTCATCATCATGAGATCATCATTGTGATTGTGGACTACCGGCGGACTAGGAAAGGACACACACACTCCCATCTAAATTGATGGGGATGAAGTGGAGCGTGTGACGAGCTTCAAGTTCCTGGGTGTCCATATCTCTGAGGATCTTTCCTGGACATACAACACCTCCACTCTGATTAAAAAGGCGCAACAGCGCCTTTACTTCCTTAGAAAGCTAAGGAAAGCTCACCTGTCCCCCCACATCCTGCAGAACATTTACCGCTGCACTAACAAACTGCATAACAGTGTGGTATGGCAACTGCACTGTCTCAGATCAGAAGGCACTCCAGCGGGTAGTGAAAACTGCCCAATACATCACTGGTGTCCAGCTACCCTCCATCAATGACATTCACAATAAACGCTGCCTAAGGAGGGTGAGAAGCATTATCAAAGACACCTCTCACCCCAACTATGGTCTTTTTACTCCTCTCCCATCTGGGAGACGCTATAGGAGTCTTCGCTGTCGCACCAGCAGACTCAGGAACAGTTTCTTTCCCTCAGCAGCCTAATGAACTCTAAACTCAGGCGCTGAACACTACATCCCACCCGAACTTCATATTTGTATTTTTCTTTTATGAATTTATATATATTTATAAAAAAATATATTTTTCGCACATTCCCTTGCACATTTTTTGCACATAACTTCTACCTCCTGATGCTGCTTGCACTGTTAAGGCCACCAGCCATATACATATATTTACACATTTACATATTTATACCTCATTCTCTACAATGCACCTTCAGTTTATACTTCTTCATTTGCACCCTGTACTGAATTATAGACATTTGCATGAGCTGGTATCTGCTTCTCTACATCATAACTTTGCACTCAAAAACCCATATTGTATATACTTACATATTTATTTATATCTATCTATCTATCTATCTATCTATCTATCTATCTATCTATCTATCTATCTATCTATATACTGTATATATATTGCTATTTGCACTTCTTGTTAGATGTTAACTGCTTTTAATTGGCTCTGTACTTGTATTTTGCACAATGACAATAAAGTTGAATCTAATCTAATCTAATCATGATAAGATCAATGCTATGTGAAAAATAACACTAAAATGACATCAACAATAAAGTGTGTGTGTGTGTGTATATATATATATATATATATATATATATATATATATATATATATTTATTTATTAGTGTTGTCACGGTACCAAAATCTCAGTAGTCGGTACCAATACCAGTGAAATTTCACGGTACTCTATACCATATAACCATATAACCAAAGCAAAACACAAAAACAGGTTAATGAACAACACTCTCTTAATTACAAAGTTAACAAAACATTAGCAGCAGAACTAAGAACAAAAATATGCCATTGAGCAACACTTCAAGATAAATATATTATTTTTGAATTAAAATAAAACTGTACAATGTATGCTTAAAGTATTTTTGAACACTTATATAAGATTTGCTTCATCTTTTGCAACTTTTACTTTAAGTTTTTTTTTTAGTTAAAAAAAACTAAATAAACAAGCATACAATAAATAGAATGAATAAAAAACAATTTCCAAATTAATGCGCAAAGTGCTCTCGTATTAATAAAGCTGCATATTGCCATTTTTCTTCACGATAAGAAATGCACAGTGACATATATTATGATTAAATAAGTCGCAAGCAATTGCGTTCTAATCTAGCTGCATTAAGCGTCCGCGCTCGAAGGATGATCGTCCCCGAGGCAGAGTCTCTCTCAGCCGGGTGCAGTTTCAATCTCTCCCCCTTAGATCGGGACATTCGCGCAACTCATAGAAGAGGCACCGACCACACAGAGAAATGCCAGTTTCTGAGTTTATAGTTATTAACATGATCTGCTTCTGTATTATTTGAACCTTAATAAAGCTATAACGCATTAAATATAACTGCATTTAAGATGTAATGCATGTTTCCTTTAAATAGATCCAGCTCCGCTTACTCCACAACGAGAGTGCTTCTGAATTTTTTTTTTATTTTTTTTTTTTTTATAATTCCCAAAATACTTTGGGATCTACATAAGATGAAGCTGTGAAAGTTTAGAGTGCATCTGGACTGATATGTGTAATTCTTTCTCTCCTCTGTCAGGTGCGAGCTGCAGTGCTTTAATGTGATTTCATGTTACGTTAAATGAGATCAAACGACTATTAGACAATGAAAATCTTTCTCGACAATTTTTTATTTTCGACGTTGTCGTTAATGTCGACTGTTTCAGCCCTAATGCAAATGATAATATGATTTTAAACTCGCCTGCTTTGTTTACTTGAATAAATCCAGGTGTCTGTCTTTCAGGTGCTTTATTAGGTTTGATGTGTTTCCTCCTTTCGTCCGAAAATTGTGAAAGCAGCGTTTACAAATAGATTTTTGCTGATCTATGATCTTTTTCATCAGCCTCCAAACCTGGCTTTTTCCACTTTTCTTTTCGACAAGATTCAGTTGAGATTCCACAGCAGCAGCTACTTTGCTTGTCGTCATCTTTTGCTTGTTGTGAGCGTTCGAAAGTTCCCGACTCTGATTGGGAACCAGTTAGACCCGCTACTCGGTACTCCGGTACCTTCCGAAATTCTGGTATCGTAAAAAAAAATTTGTTTGAGTACCGACTTGATATTATATATATATATATATATATATATATATATATATATATATAATATCAAGTCGGTACTCAAACAAATTTTTTATATATATATTGGTTTTGGATAGATTAGACTGACAAATGCTCATCAATAATACTCTTATGGCTAATTTTTTTTTACAGTGTTCAGTGACAAAAATGTCACTGACATGACTAAAAAAAAAAAATAGGATAAGGTTGAGAAATATGATAAAAACTAAAAAGGACATTTGACAGGAATAAGACTAAATAAAGACTAAATAAGATGACAAATGTAACATTATTATTCAGTTGCCAGGTCTTTAGGAGTGTATTAATGCAAAGCCAATGTTTATGTGTTCTTAACGTCACTTTTTTTATCAGTATGGTACCACCTCCGCCGCATTTTGAGCCAGGAAAACCCTGATATTGTAAACGTTGCTTCTAAATTAAATGTATCTTGTTATAAAGATTTTTGGAACATTTTAAATGGACAAAAACACGATAAAAATATGATTTTTTGCTGAATTAAACGTAATAAAAAGTTTTATTTCTTTAATTCTGTGAATGCCATTTAGAGCTATTTTTAAAAATGATTTTGTCCTCTTTTTAGCAAGCACGTTTAATACAACCTTCTATCTCTGGGCATAAGCTGAATAGTCGGTTAAGAGCTAATGATTAATCATTGCAATAATCACCGAATAGTCAAATAATCATTAGATTAATCGATAATCAAAATAATTTTTAGTTGCAGCCCTAATGTAGAAAAACATTTCAATTCAGTACATGAAGGTGTCCTATGTAAGTACACTTTAGATGACGTGAAGGTGTCCTATGTAAGTACACTTTAGATGAATCTCCCATGGATGGCCCCAATCTCTCTCCTCTTCAACTGTGTGATTGACTGAGCACCAGTGGATATGGCAATGTATTTGGTCCTTGTGACGTCACAAGTAGGGTTGCAACGGTATGAGATTTTCACGGTTTGATAACAGTCTCAGAAAATTTCACAGTATCACGATATTACACAATTATTATTATCAGTGAAAACAGAAGGGTTAATTTATTTTTATTTTTTATTTTTTTGAGCAAACACTTTATTATAAATTAAACTTGAAACTAAAAGAATTATAATAATAAACTGAATTATAAACATGATAAAATAGCATGTAACTATAACATGATAGTTTACATGTTAAATGAACTACTAAATGAAAAATAACATCAGCTGTGTGAGCTTTTGAAGTAATGTCCTATGATTATTAACAGTTAACATATACTACTCCTGTCTGTACCTTTAACTCGGTGCTTCTCAACTGGTTTTGCTTCAGGACAGATTTTACATAGGAAATCAAGTGGCGACCCACCACAGTAAAAACATAACCTGTGTTTAATGTATCTTGAGTTGCATTTCCTTTTATATTGCATAGTTTTGTTCATGGTTTTCCAGTTCAAGGACATGCATCAAGTGACATTATTGTTGATGTTGATGTCAACAACAAAATCTACAGGAAGTTTTCTCTCCCCCCTTTAAAAATTTAAGAACATATTTAATAGAGATTGCAATTTTCTTGGCCGATTCCGATTTCCGATTTTTTTGTAAGTGTGACCTGCCAATGCTGATTTTTGCCGATTCCGATTTTCTTTCAAAGATCTATAATTGAAAGCATATACAAACAAAAATCTACTTTTCTTCAATTTATTTTTATAATAAAGTAAATTATTAAACATTATAATTTCCCCCAAACTGCACTAAGTTACAGGATCTTCTCTTAAACAACTCTCAAAATAAAGTGCTCTGTCACTGGAAAGAGGTAGAAATAAAAATTTACTGAAAATAAGTTGCTTTATATAGCAAAAGAGATGTCATTTCCCAATGTTTATAATTTGACCCTTTTCTCTTTTTTTACTCGTCTGACTAAAGTCCAAAGTTTAAAAGCCTCTGAACAAAACTGAAGTGTTTTAAATGAAATAATAATAGGTGCAGTGTGTAATAATTAAATAACAAGGCATCTTTGTTGCCAACATATGTATAGGCAAAATGCTATTACTTGAGCATTAATGGCAAGTTTTTCTTCACAAACAGAAGCATCTCTGCCTTGTCATCTGATAATCGGTTTCTCCTTTCATCTATCACATATCCAGCCAAGCAAAACAAGCGCTCACTTTCAACACTTGTACATGGAGCAGAGAGGTAGATTTGGGCAAGTGGAGCAAGTGCCGGGAAACGATCTTTGTTGATTCTCCAGTAGGTCAATCCATTTTCACTTCTGCTGCTGGGCGTAGAGAGGTAGCTCTGTACCTGCACAGATGAGGAGCTGGCCAGCAGCTGCTCCACCTCAGCATTCTCCTTCAGTATTTCATCATGTACTGAAAGTAGTAGACTACATGACTTTTTGGCTGCAGGTGCTTCTGTGTCAGGACCAGGTACTGCAGACGCTTCTGCAACAGGTTCATCAACTACATGTCTGGTCACCCCCTCCAGCATAGCCAAAAGTGCCTGTTTCACTTGGTCTTTAACTTCTGCTGAAAAGTAGCGATTCTTGTACCTTTTGGATAAACAGACAAAGACAAATCATTTGACCAATCCTTCTTGTCTTTGTTTATGCAAAAGGTACAAGAATCACTACTTTTTCCTTTTAAACACAATTATTTGACTCAAATGATTGTGTTTCAAATATAGCTAGAAAATATTAAGCATAACTTTTAACCTACAGGTATAACTGTGTTCGTCCAATTTGTTTTATACTCTAGGCTACTACGTTTTTAACATGATGATGGTTATTATTATTAGCAATAATTATATTGTTATATTATTATTAGTAGTATGTAGTAGATGGTAGTAGCAGAAATATTGCTAATAATCATCATCATCGTGTTTACAGTACAGTAACAGCTGGCTATATAACCTACCTGGGATCAATAACAGTGACCAAAGTATACAGTGGCTCCTTTTCATTGTTGCTGAACCGTCTCTGAACAGCCTCCAGCAGTGTGGTTTTTGCAGTGCCCACTCCACGATCTGTGTCTGACTTTTCTCCAAAAGCCGTTTAAGTGCAGTGATGGCTGGAATGACGTCTGCGGCTGTATGTTGAACAGATCATTTCATTTGTGAGTTCCTCAAAATTTACGAGCAGGCTCATGACGTTCTCAATAAGCCCCCACTGATGCGTGTTGAGTGTGGCTGGCAGCTCGTGTTCTGCAGCGTATGCTCCCAAAGCACGTCTCTGCTCCACCAGCGATTGCAGCATATAGTATGTGCTGTTCCATCTGGTCGGAACATCCTGCTGCAGTCTTTTATTGGGCTGACCCAACTGTGCCTGAATGTCATGAAGTCGAGTGAGAGTTGAGTGTTTAAAATGTCTGACAATCTTCCTGGCAATTGCCACCACATCAGTGTTGCTTCACTGGGACAGCAGACTCTCATTCATAACCAGATGTAATGTATGTGCCATGCAGGGAAAACTTGCCATGTTGCCTTCATCAAGTGCTTTGCTTATATTTCTTGCATTGTCTCGAAGCACGACATGAACCCTGTTCTTGTCCAAACCCCACTGCTGCAACATCGTGTCAAATGTAGCTGCTCTGTTGGCAGCAGTATGGGACCCCGTCATTTCTTGACAGTGCAGAAGTAGTTGTTGTCGCTGGAAATCTTTGTCCGCTCAGTGAGCAGTCAGGCTCAACATTGACATTAAGCTTATATTAGATGTCCAAATATCAGTTGTAAAACTGATAGCTGCTTCGGGATCAGCTTGTAACAGGCTGCGTGTGTGACACGACACAAGATTAAACAACTTGGGCAACGTGTCTTCAGAAAAGTACCGCCTACTCTGTATTGTGTATTTGGGGCTGAGGAAATTAATCAGATTTCTGAAGCCTCTGTCCTCAACTATGGAGAATGGCTGGTCATCCAGGGCCATGAATTCCACAATTTTCCTCGTAATTCCTTTGGTCTTTTCGCTGCTCATACCAAGGAAAGAAAGGAGAGGCTGCTGGCTTGTGGCTGGCTCTGAGCTCTGGCTAGATTTAGCTGCTTTCCCTTTTTTAGCTTCTTCAAACTGGGCATGTTCAGCTAGGTGATGGTGTTTTATGTGTCTAATTAAATTTGTTGTTCTGAGCATTTTCGTGTTGGTTCCCCCACGTTTTACTTTAGCCTTACAATTTTTACAAATTGCGAACTTTGTGTCTTATTCACTCACAGTGAAGAAGTTCCACGCCAACAACTTGATTACATGCAGCTGTGAGCGTGACTGTGACGTATTGCCTGCGCCGCTAGCAACAAAACGGACCAGCTCGGAATCGGAAAACGTGAGACTGACCGGCCGGTCACCGGTTCGGCCAAGCATGCGGAAAATCGGTTGACTCCGGTCCCTGACTGGTCGATTGGTGCATCATTAATATTTACTTGTATGAGCCCATTATTATCCCGTTTGTTACCTAATATTACATATTTATACACATATTACACAGAAGGAAAGGCTCCTCATTATCATGATTAGGTCAGTGTGCTAGTCTTAAATAATAGTAATATAATAATACATTTATAAATATAGCTGAAACACATCTTGAAACGTTAACTACAACTCCCACTGTTGATATAATAAGGTCTAATAGATTCTACCTTAAGATTATTTCATATGAAACTATAACATTTTGTCAAACTATAACAGTTACTTTTACTTATGTAAAATCATAAAGCAAATTTGTAAAGGTGATGGTGTGTAATTTATTTATTTTGGCGTAGAGCACAGTTGCTCTTTTCCTCCTTAGTGCTATTTGGCATGTCATGGCTGCTACTGTTTGAGAGGTTCGAATTGACAATCTCCGTAACGCTTTAAACTAGAAACTAAACTAGTCTTACTAGAGTCTTAATTGGTCACATCAGTTTTGAGGTCTGCGCTCCGCAATATCGAAGGAAGCCCAGTTGTTGCACGCGCCAGAGAGAAGAGCAGATCATGATCGCGAGATCGTTACACTCGTGCTGAAGTGCAGATGAGAAGTCTTTAGCTGTTTTCGAGATTATCATTAAATATGCCTCGGCAGTCCTAAATAGTCGATCACTTGGGCGGGCAGCCGAAATATCTTCAATGGGAGAACCATGGCATTGTTCTTTCCCTGCTGTCCGTGACCCAGTCTGAATAGACCAGTTGAGAAACACTGCTTTAACTCACAAACACACTCATGTCAGACCCCTTCGCCTCGCTTCTCTCTGACATTTTCTCTGCTGCATGTTTATGTGTGTGACGCAAGTTGATGAGTCTGACGGACAGTCGAGAATGAAAGGAAATGCGCATGTGCATTTGAGATTCTCTGCCCAGTTGCATTTTTTTCTCAATACCGGAGATAAGCAAATGCACATGGTATGATAACTGTCCATTTTCAAACCGTGGCATACCGCTGCAACCCTAGTCACACGTTCCACATCACAAGTTCCACGAATTTCAAATGAGCCATTTTTGCAGGCTTGGTTTAAATAAATGCTCTTTTTCTATTAAGGAGGATGTTTTCAGTTCTTAAAATTACAGTGTATTTTTTATAGTACAATGCCCTCTTATATGTCAAAAAATCAAGGTAAATTTGATTCCTCATGTCATGACCCCTTTAAATAACAATCATGTTATTTTTTTGTTGTTTTGTCTGATTCACAGGCTGTTAAGCATGTAAACACTGGCCATGGTAAATTTCTGAGACATTCTGTGAGCAGTGCATTAATTATTTTAGACCTATTCTTTGTATGCAGTGCACGTGACACACACTTTCATTGACAACCATTAAGTTGCCAGGACTGATTTTAGAACTGCAGCAGATATAAGGTGAAGGTTTCAGTAACTTAATAATAAAATGTTGCGAAAGTGCTCCCAAATGGGTTGGCATGTGTCTGATTTTCAGAAAATGTGTCGGGGATTTTTGCAAAGGAGCTTTGAAAGGGCTCATGATTAGTGTTGTGGATTCAAGTCAGAATAGTGCATTGTGGGATCTTTTGTCATGCTTTCTCACCTCCCACTGTTTTTAATGTATAAATCTTCAGATTGTAGGTTTCCATAGCATCCACAAATTGACAATTTACAGTTGCTGTCAGAAGTATGGCTGTTTTCAAAGATCTTTTAATTGCTTTAACATAAGTCATGCCACTGATTGAACACTGTAAATTAATCAGTTGCCATAGTGAATTGTTGCCAGGTTTGGAGATGATATAAAGAATTTGAGGTAGAGAGCCAATCAGAAATCATGAATACTTCACATTCTGATAACCTTGAGACATCAGTAAATTAAATGTGAGGTTTTGTCTTTTTGTGTTGCAGCCATTAAAATTTCAATGCATAGGATTTCTATGGCTGCAGTTTGCGACACTTCTAGCCTGAGCAGAATGTGAATGGAAAGAGTGATGGATATTCAGCGTTTAGCCAATCGGATCTGCAGACCAAACCGAGAATCCTTGGGGGCCCCAGATAGCACTGCAAATTGAACTGTTTAGAGTGAATATTGGCAGGTGGTTTTCATGCTGAAAGTGAGTCTGTAGCAGACTTTGTCTATCTCACTCGATCAGTTATTTTATTAAAGCCAGATTCACACTACATTTTTTCTGTTCTTTACAATTGCTGCCTGTCAAGACTGTACAATATAACCCCAGTAAAGATGCAAAGACAGACTGTCACATCAACTGTCTTCTATGTCAGACTGTACGATATACAGTACTGTGCAAAAGTCTTTGGCACATAAGATATATCACAAAACAGAAGCAATTGAGAGACAGCCTAAATAGATAGAAGAACTGTGGCAAATTCTCCAAGAAGCTTGGAACAACCACTACCAACATCCAAGAAAAACTGTGTCCAGGTGTAACTAGGAGAGTTGGTGCTGTTTTGAAGGCAAAGGTGGCCACACCAAATATTGATATAGCCTAACTTTTTATGTTTACTGGCCTTTGTATGATGTTAATTGGTAAATGAAAATACATGGCATTTTTTTTTTTTTTGAAGAAATCTTCACTATGCAACATTTTTGCACAGTAATGTATAGCCATGGCCAAAAGTATTGGCAGTGACATAAATGTTGTGTTTCGCAAAGTTTTCTGCTTCAGTTATTGTGGTGTTGATTCACATTGTTTCTAGATTATTGTGCAGAGTGATCAGATGCATTTTAAATAATTGCAAAAAGCTTCATTGGCCATTCAACTTTATCACAAAAACCCAAATTTCACTGTTTGGCACAAAATGACCAGCTAACATAATTTCACTAATCATATCAGCAGCACCTGGGAAAGTGTGAAATCACTCTATCATTCTTATTGGATTATAAGAGCAGACTGATTGCTATAAAATGAGGGAAGTGCTTCCAATTGTGTTCTTGTTAGCAATGGTTACCTCTAAACAAAGACGTGTAGCCATCATCGCTTTGCATCAAAATGGCTTCACATGCAAGGAAATTGCTGCAAAGAATATTGCACCTGAAAGAACCATTTACCGGATCATCAAGAACTTCAAGGAGAGAGATTCAACTGCAGTGAAGAAGGCTTCAGGACGTCCCAGAGTGTCCAGCAAGCACCAGGACTGTCTTCTCCTGAAGAGTCAGCTTACAGAATCGTGTCACCACCAGTACAGAGCTTGCTCAATATTGTGTCGTGCCAACATGAGACCATCCATGTGTGGGGTTGCTTTTCATCCAAGGGAGTGGGCTCTCTCACAATTCTGCCCAAAAACACTGTCAGGAATAAAGAATGGTATCAAAACATCTTGCAAGAGCACTTCTCCCAACAATCCAGGAGCAATTTGGTGATGATCCGTGCATTTTCCAGCATGTTGGAGCACCATGTCACAAGGGAAGAGTGGTAATGAAGTGGCTCTCTGATCATTACGTTGAAATTTTGGATCTGTGGCCAGGCAACACCCCGGATCTTAATCCCATAGAGAACCTGTGGTCAGTCCTCAAAAGCCGAGTGGACAAGCAGAAGCCCACAAATTTTGATCTACTCCGAGCACTAATAAGGCAAAATTTGATCACCATCAGTCAGGATTTGGCCCAGAAGCTGATATCCAGCATACTAGAGTGAATTGCAGAGGTTATGAAGAACAAGGGTCAACACTGTAAATATTGACTGTTTGTATATATTGAATGTTTTTGCCAATAAAAGCCTTTAAAACTTATGAAATACTTATCATTGTTTTCCAATATACCATAGAAACATGTGAAAATATAATCTACAAATACTGAAGCAGCAAACTTTGCAAAACACAAAATGTATGTCACTGCCAGTACTTTTTGCCACGGCTGTACATCTTTAATAACTTTACTCATGGTTAACAGTGTTGATTGGGCAATAGTCATTACATTTACATTTATGCATTTGGCAGACGCTTTTGTCCAAAGCGACTTACAGAGCCCTTATTACAGGGACAATCGCCACCGGAGCAACCTGGAGTTTAGTGCCTTGCTCAAGGACACAATGGTGGTGGCTGTGGGGATCTAACCAGTGACTTTCTGATTACCAGATTACCAGTTATGTGCTTTAGACCACTACACCACCACCACTCATTAGTCCGCATCACATTGTCACATGCTATAGCGCTAATTTTGGTGTATTTTGTCAGCAAAAAAATAAATAAAATAAAAATGTGTCTGTAGTAACACTAGGCTGGGTAAAACGGGACACCATGGAATGCCCACTCTAACATAATGATCGATCATAATGTTAAGATGACGGCAACACTATATTTGTGTTGTCATATAACATAGATAAGCTAGTATTAACATTTTAGCTGAACGTTTCTCTCTCTCTCTCTCTCTCTCTCTCTCTCTCTATCTCTCTCTCTCACTCACACTCTCTCTTACTCACACTCTTACACTCTCACACACTCGCACTCGCACTCCCACTCGCACTCACACTCACACTCACACACTCTCACACACTCACACACTCTCACACTCACACACTCACACACTCTCACACTCTCACACACTCACACTTTACTGTTTTCTATTGGTTCTTTATTAGTCCGGCATTGTAGTAGTAGTCACACTGCAGGACTTTGACTCAAAGAGGCTAAAGATCATCGTAAGGGCAATTAATCAGCCATCAGTCAGCATGTCACATCTAAATGATGCAAGATGCAGATTTTGCCCTATGATGACAGAAATTTGTCTCAAACAGCAGAATCATAGCAAAAATATTATAGCAAGTGTGAACCAGGCTGAACACTCTCAAAAACAGTCCTTTTAAAGAAGTACAGAAACTCTAAGGTGGTATGCTAAGAGCCCTAACAGAACTGTTTTTGCATTGTCTTTTATCCTCTCCCATCTGTGAATTTTAAAATGCTTTTTAAGATGTGTATTTATCTATTTCTTTATATATTTATTGTGAAAGTGCCTGCAGCAATAACTTTGGATTATCTTACAGGGAAAGTGGAACAAAATTATTTAGCGCTGATCCCCTGGGTGCTTGCTTCCTGTCTGGAATAGTGATTTTTCAGGAAAAAGGGGACATAATCTCCCGATTCTCTTTTTATCACGGCAATCAGAGTTCAGCCTGAGAGCAGATATTTTAGACTCCCCCATCAGCTGAATGATGAATACTAATAAAAAACATGAGTGGATTTTACATGCCAAATAGAAATAGGCTGCTAGATGGAGAGGGCTTATTCTTTAATCATCTTAGACTTATTCTTGGTCTTAAACAGTCTACACTTTTAGTTTGTCTTTCCACCTGGTTCTGTTAAAGTTGTCCAAGCTGATGATTGACAATGTGCAATATTAATGGTTTTCAACCTGTGGTCCAGGGGCCACTTGGTGGTCCATGGAAATTATCAGAAAAACAAAGTGTAAAAGTATTTTGAAAAGTTCTGAAAGTTCATTTTAAAAATACATTTTACATTTACTGAATTTGACATTTCTTACTGTTTCATTGTGTTTTCTAAAGACTGTTTGGAAATCATCTATTGACAGCCCTTGTTTTTAACAGTAAGAAAATAAAACAAATCTGCATAGTTATGTGAATTTATTTTATGAATTACTTACTGTTCTCTCTTTCCTTTCTATGTAGGACTACATACTTTCAAAATGAAAATTGCCTAATATTGGTTGGAAAATTGCACATACAGGAACCGTTCACAGAACTGAAAGTCATGATAATAATAATAATTCTTCTATTAAAAAAAAAATATGGCAGAATGGTGTGAAAATGGCTCGGAAAATCCTTTTTACAATCATTTTACACTGAAAAATTATTATAGTATTAATATTGTAGAAATAAAAGGCACTAAAATCTCAAAAAGTTTATGTCACTACTTTTGCAAACCACATTTTCATGGTGCATAATTAGACTGTTTTTTAGAGTGCTGAAGAAATTCATAAACAAATAGCTCTGCGACACTCACTTCTGCCCACAAATCACACTCATGCTTGGCAAAGCCCTTCCTATTATTATTGCTCTGTAAATATATCCTCCTTTTTATTTTATCTTTCACAAATCATCATTCCTCTCCTCTCCTGTACTGTCCTGTCCTGTTTATGGCCACAATGGATCATTTGACTGAGGCTGCTTGAGTCTCTCTCAGTCCATATGGAAGAGCAACAATGCCTGGATGACTAATTTTATTTTCATGCTCAGTGCTGGACAGTTCCTGCTGCTGATTTTGGCAGCTGCAGACCCTGCTGATTGTCTTCACCCTCTGATGTTGGTTGGTACTGCTCTTTAAGAAGATTACTTAAAAATGAGTAATCGATTAATTTAAATGTAGAATTTTAAGGTCTAACTTCAACATTTGAACCTGTTTTTTTTTAATGCAAAAACTATGCATAAACAACATCTCAATTCAAAATCGACAAAAAACATCTCAAGTCTTCTGAAGTGATACCATCGCTTTATATAATGACAGAAGTTTATTTTTGGGTGGACTATTCCTTTAATATCATGCATCCACAGCACCAACCAATGCATTTAAGTTGCAACTGCAAGATTTAGATGAGAGAAGCAATTTTATTTTTCCCCATGGCAGGCAGAGGCACAAAGGAAAGTAAAATTGCATTTAATAAAATATCGATATATTGATTATTGTTCGGCACGTAATTTTACTGCTATATTATTGAGGCATCGATGTATAAAAATTAGCCGTCATTTAAAGCGTGCTTTCCAATTCACTCAGTTGGCCTCTGTTTAAGAGTCTTGTGTAATAGCGTTGAAAGACCACAAGAGGGCCGATATACCATTTACTGAAAATGGCCGCAGTCGTGGTTACGATCACACACACACACACACACACACTCACACACATACACAGGATGAGCTGAAGTAGCGCAGATGGCAGTTTGCAGGTTAGTTAAACCAGTTGTAGCCGGTGAAACATTGTGTAGGCTTTATGAAATATACATATACACAATATATCATCCAGTTATACTAGATTAAATAATCTTTGTCCTTTGATTATGATGTGGGTTGAATTTAATGGAAAAATTGTTGTGTACACTAGGGCTGAAACAATTAGTCGACGTTATCAACAACGTCAACAAAAAGAAAATTGTAGACAAAAATATTCATTGTTGAATAGTCATTTGATCTCAATTCACGTAACATGAGATCATTTTAAGCTCTAATGATGAGAGCAGCACTGCAGCTTGCATCTGATTGAGGAGAGGAAGAAAACACTAAACTTTCACAGCTTCAGGTGTGAAGTATATTGTAAAGTATGAGAGAATTATACAAAAATTCCAAACATTACCAGACATTAATTGATTGACTGGAGTCATGTGGATTACGTTTATGCTGCCTAAATATACCTTTTGGACCATCACACAGCCAGCAGCCTGATGGCACCCATTTACTTGCATTGCATGAACAAAAAGAGCTGAAATGTGCTTATAAAAATCTTCATTTCGGTTCTGCTGAAGACGGAAAGATATACACATCTGGAATGGGCTAAAGGTAAGTCATGAGAAAATGTTCATTTTTGGGTGAACTAATCCTTAAGACTACACTATTACAATAAATCATTGAATTGAATATAAAACATTGTTTGACAGAACAGCAGCATGTAGGAGGGACACAAATCTGGGGCCAGTTTACCATTAAATTTGGGTAGGACATAACCCTACATATACGCTACATATTTATGGAAGACTCCAACCAGGAGTAACGGTTGGAATAAAAAAGCAGACTGATATCTTATGACGTCAATGAGCTCATGTTTTGCATGATAAATAATTTCAAAATACTGTATGATGTTGACATTTACACTCGTTTACATTTATGAGAGAGAGAAAAAACTTACTTTTAAGCGGCTCTTCAGCATGAAACAGTTCTAACGGTTCAGTTTTCAGGGTGCATCGCCGGTGTCAAGTTTCAACACATTCAAAATATACATAGGATATTAAAATGAATAAATGTCTACTTTTCCATCCTGTTTTATTATTATTTATTTATCACCCATTATTTATTTTAGATACAGTTCCTATATATATTGTTATTTACACAGGGCAAATATACTATTTATCAAATCTACCTTTATTACGTATCGCATATTAATGGGGATTTAATTTATTACAGCTGACAATTACGTGAGCAAACAAGGTTTGAACAGCAACCATAACAAGATCAAACTGAAATTAACAGCTTTTTAAGTCAATACAGGTAAACATCATATTTTATTACTTTACGATAAATTGACGTTTTTATTTTACAACATAAATTATACACTGTCCTACCTTAAATGCAAATTTTGAAGCCACTGTTTTTTTTGTGTTTTTTTAAGTGCGTAATTCAATATGACTTCAATGTTTGAGGTAGGACTGTGTAATTTATGTTATAGAACAAAATGTCCACATATCATTAAGTAATGTTTACCACAGACCTTATTTTACTCATAAGTTTAAAAATGATAATAACCCATTGGACAATCCTGAGGAAACCCATGGTGAATTCTCATCTGGGTTTTTTGGCCTACAAGCTGAACAGCCCTATAGTCAAATCCATGTACCTTTTCTTGACTTAAAGCTCAAGCTGGTCCCTTTTATACTCCAGTGCTGCAGCAGCAGCATCCACACCAACAGGATGGTCTGGAACAAAACTGATTGTAGGCCCTATGCAGATGAGTTTTCAATGCACCTGGTGTATTAAAAGTGCAGACAAACTCAGGGTACAGACACAGCAATGGCACAGACCGGCCTGGGTGCCAGAGCTTGAGCCTGTAGTGTCTTAGCAGCAGATATTCACAGTACCAGAAGGTCTCTGGTTCGATCCCCACAGTCACCACCATTGTGTCCTTGAGCAAGACACTTAACTCCAGGTAGCTCCGGGGGGATTGTCCCTGTAATAAGTGCACTGTAAGTCGCTTAGGATAAAAGCGTCTGCCAAATGTATAAATGTAAATGTACACAAATGAATGGTCAGGTTATTCAAAGGCCCAAAATGTATGAACTATAAAACAGACAATGACCTTAATCCCTAGATTTAAAAGAAAACTGCTGCACATTTACAAATTGATCAAATATTATCATTGATCCTTACCTCCTCAGCCCTTTCAATAAAGCAATCCAACAATTTTTGGGTAATTCATCAAAATTCAATATTTTATATCCACTAATGTTTTAACAAATTAATGTTTAATATTTGGCAATCAGTAGACCACATTGTGAACCAACTGCTTTTATACTGCACTATTTTACGAGATCCCAATTATGATCATAAAAAGGAAATGAAGAAAGCATTTTTTTAAACAGCTAACACATAAATTCGAATGAAGGTGAACAAAGCACTCGGTACAGTATACATACAGTGTAGAGATCCAGGTAATCTGGCTTACGGTACAACACAAGACAAATACCACAATATTTAGTGCAGGGTTTAAAAAAAAGTTTACTCCAGAACAGTGAAGCTCGGTTTCATCATTGAGGAATGTGGATAAATTACAAAGAAAAAGCTATGGTGTCTGTAGTTTTTTTAAATAATCAACATTTTAAGAAAAAGTGTCACTTAAAGAAAGACTATCAAACACACTCACCATAAACATTCCTCTGGATGCTTGTTCATGTGCTGTCTCTTCTTTGCTAAAAATTTCCAGTTCTTTTTCCTGGTTTAAAAATTTGAGGTTGAGGTTGAACTCCAGGCATTCGCAACCGTCCAGACTGAGAGCATGGTTTGGCCCGAAAGACAATTATATCCTAGCTCACCAGAATATAAAAATATGCTGATTATGCATTTTTTTCATGTATGATATAGTTAAATATAAAAATGTAATTGTCTTGTGCAACAGTTCTTTTCTCTTTGTACTGTGAATTGATAAAAGTTCATTCAGAGGCTGTTAACGCAACTTCACGGTAAAGGTCTTCCTGCAGATTTGATGGTTTAACCGGACCCATAGCTATGCTGTGTACAAGTTAAGAATTATGAGGCCTACTGAAATATTACTTTTATAATAATAATAATAATTGTTTTCGTTGTTGTTGTTATTATTATTATTCAACTGTTGGAATTTTCATTTGTAGAACATTTATAAAGCAGTTAACAATTATACAATTGCAGCAAAAGCTGAATTATTTTCTAAATGTGTTATGCACAGTAGGTACGTTTAAAAATCAAGTCTGTAATTTTAAAAGATGATTTTGTCCTCTTTGTTGTTAGTTAGCACATTTAATACAACCTTTTAAGTTGGGAAACAAGCTAAATAGTCTGTTAAGAGCTAATGATTAATCGCCAGAATAGTCGAATAATCGTTCTAATAATCGTTAGTCGCAGCCCTAGTGCACACTCACCAACGCTGTATTGCCCATAATCCACTTTTGGCCAATATTCGTTTGCATTGAATAAACCAACAGTTCTAAGATATTTGTAAAAGAAAAATCTTCGTTTGTATTCAGCAATAACGTTGTGATAACAGCAATAACAGAAAGAACGTTGTACATATCTAGGATGGCATGAGAGTAATTGAAGGGAGAATTTTCATTTTTGAGTGAAATATATTCCTTTAAGGTTAGGTTTAGGGGTAGGGGTAGCTGTATAACTCCAAATAAACACAGTGTGTGAAGATCGCATGCCGCTGTCACGAGACTTTAGGTAACTGGGCTGTTACCTTCTAGTCAAGACCCCAGTTGGTTTCTTCAGTCCAACCGTTCCTGGATTTTAAAGATCAAGATCTCTTCATTACCTTTGCCATACACTTACAACAGAGAGTGGTGTAACAAATAGACAAATCTAACCTATATTTACCTTCTTAGAGATGTCCAAAATAGCCTTGTAATCACATTCACAAGACCCAGGAAGGTTAAGGTTAGGATTACTTTAAGTAAGAGATATCCCCTTAAATAAGATATCCCCTCCCTTTCAAGGTGTTTTTTTCCTTAGTGCTTTCTTTCATAATTATAAGGCTGCTTGACTTCCTATAGTAAATATGGCAGTGTGCAGAGTTGAACCCAGTCAAACCCTTCAGGGTTTATTGCCATGACCCAAATGTACACTTATCTGGTGGCTATTGAGCTGTGTTTCAGTTCAGTGCTGGCAGGCTCATGAAACTAACAATAAAAGCAGGGTTCTTCTGTTCTGTTTCTCATCTGTAGCTCAACAGGTCCAGAGTAGAGTTGCTACTCTCTACTGGCTTCTCATCACATGGCATATGTGTGCATTCTTACGTTATTTTGAGATGTAAATAATGCTGCATTTGATGTAAACACAAAGCAAAAGATTTTCATATAATCATACAGTACAGAGTGTAGCTGTGTGTCTGTTCTCCATATGGACCAATCTGTTTAACAGAACATCGTGTATGGCATGAAATGTTAGACACCAGGACTTAATTCTTGGACTGGACCAGACAGGAAGTGCATTGACCTCAGAACAACGATTGTCTTTTGTAGATGTGTAATAAAAAGCTGTTCGCTCTTGCCACAACAGGTTAAGCATTGCCTACTAAATGCTGGGGAAAGCTAATAGTGATCAGATTAGAGCTAAACTAAGGGAAATTATCTTTCTCATACAAATGTCAGTCCTTCTCTGTATGTTTCCAAACCTTTGCTCCATTTCTTTGTTATCCTGCTGTCATGTGGAGATGAGGTCACCTTAGTTTCTTTTTACCGGTCCACCACATGGGTGAATACAGACATCCTTGTCTATATTATAGTATTTACACATCCCTTTCAAATATTTGCAGTCTCTTCATGCCCTACAGATAGAGAGACAATCTGTTTACAAATGGGATTTAGAGCGGGCAAGAGTGTGTTCATTTCCAAACCTCTCTCTCTCCCTCTCTCTGGAGCATTCTGGGAGTTTAGGGAATGTGAGCGTTTCAGGGGATAGTTTTCGTTACTATTCTCGGTTATTTAAATATATATATATATATTGTTTTTCCCTTTTCTTTCTTCTTTCTAAATATTTATGTTTAGTTCTAGTATTTAATTAGTTTTTTTTTTTAATAATCTGAAGAGTAATAGGCGTCAGGTGAAAGTTTTTCGGCCTCGTGGCGGAGGGCTGGGATGGAGTTTTCCTCTCTGTCTCTCCGCCATGGAGTCAGGTGTGTACCTGACGCCGGAGTGGCGGTTGAGGACGTGCTCGTGGCAATTGGAGAACAAATTGGATTTGATAACATTGTATCTGCATCCAGAATGAACAAAGCCACGGTGGTTTTTCTAAAGGAACAAAGCTTTGTAAGTAAATTCATTGTAAGCGGCGTTTGAGTAAGTGAAGCTTTTGTTACTGTTTCACCGCTAGTTTCACAGCTGACTAGGGTAACAATATCGAATATTCCATTCCGTTTATACCTAATGCATGCATTGAAAATGAACTACAGAGGTTCGGGAAAATGGCAAGCGAAATTAAATTGATTCCACTGAGTTGTAAAAATGAAGCGCTAAAACACGTATTGTCTTTCAGATGGCAGGTGTTTATGTTTTTAGAATCGCCGACGCTTGATATCTCGTTCCGTGTCAAACACGAAGATAAATCGTACATGATTTATGCAAGCACCAACGATCTGAAATGCTTTGAGTGTGGTAATTTCGGGCATAAGAAAATGGCATGCCCACTTAAAATGCAAACAGAAGACAATATAAACAAAACGAATGAAGTTGAACAGGTGGAGACCGGCGAAAAGGGGGATGTAAATAAAATTAAAGAAACAGAGACAGACAATGAAACTGAAAAAGATGAAAATGTAAACAATAAACAGAGCACTCATGAACAAAGTGATTCCACTGAAGATCGAGGACAGAAGATATCGAGTGAAAAAACGTCAGGGAAAAAAAGGAGAAAAAAAATATTTGTGATGAGGAAAATAAAAGGAGGAATTGTGAAGAGGCTAAGACAAGTGATGCAAAAAAAATCTCATATTGAGGTTTCTGCTGGTACTGATGTAGATACAGTTGAGGATCTAACTGAAAACATATCTCCGTCTCAGCTCTCTGAAAGCACTGATGTGACTGAAGAGATTGCTGATGATGATTGTCTTTCTGAAATGTCAGATATTCCCTCTAATTATGATGATGATCAGTTATACACTGTAAATGAGATTAATGATTTCCTTGATGCAACATTCGGGAGAAAAGTAGAAGTGAAGGATTTTTTTCCTGAAGTAAAAAGGTTCTTGGTTTCTGCGGTTAAGATATAAAAGACTGTAAGTTATGAAGAGCTAAGTAGAAGGAAAAGATTTCGATTGTAACAAAACTGAGAAACGAAAAAGCTTTTGAGAAATCACAAAGGGTCAGCTATCTGTTTCTTTTTGTCTTGTCCTCTTTATTTTTCCTTTTTCTATCCTATTCTTTCATGGAGAGCCTTAGCATAGGATCCATTAACATCAATGGGGGAAGAGATGGTAGGAAAAGAGCAAGTTTGAATGAGTACATACAAAATAAGAATATTGATGCAACTTTTTTTTACAAGAGACGCATAGTGATGTGAAAAATGAAGTGGATTGAAGAATGGGGTTTAGAAGTTATTTATTTTTGAGTCATGGTTCAAATGTCAGTGATAGAGTTGCTATTTTATTTTCAAAGAAGATTAATATAACCACTGTCTCTGTCAAGGAAATAGAAAGAGGAAAAATGTTGGCTGTTCAAGTAAAAATAAATGGGTTTGTTTTTGTTTTTATTAATATTTATGCACCAAATATTTTTTTTTAAAAGTTACATGAGTTTTAAAAAAAAAGCTGTGATGAAAATGTTTGTTTGGTTTTAGGGGATAATTGGAACTGTACAATAAATGTTACTTTAGATCGAAATGGAGAAGAACCTCACCCCTCTTCTGCCAATGTTTTACACAATGTTATTAGTAATTTTAATTTGGTTGATGTATGGAGACTACAACACCCTGCAGTTAAGCAGTACACATGGGTAAAGATTTCTCATGATCATATTTGTACTGCCAAGTTAGACCGGTTTTATATTAATAAGAATAATAGTAATAGAATTTTAAAATCTACAATTTGTCCAAATGGGTTCTCTGATCATCATTTGTGTATCATTGAAATAAATGTAAAGAAGTCACAAAGTCATAGCTATTATTGGCAATTTAATGTGAATCTGTTACAAGATGTACTTTTTTGTGGAAAATTTGGTGTATTTTGGGTTGAGTGGAAAAAAACAAAAAAATTATGATCATGACATTGTTCAGTGGTGGGATGTAGGTAAGACACAATTTAGGATATAATTTTGTCAAATTATACATGCAATACAAATGGTATGATCAAAAAAACTGTCTTGAACTTGAAAAAAGAGATAAAACAGATTGAAAATGAGTTAATTGTTGGAGATACTGTGACAGTTGGGAAGTTGGAAGGGAAAAAAAGGCTTTAGCCTCTTTGTTCCATGAGAAAGCAAAAGGAGCTTTAATTAGAGCTCGGTTTACTTCTTTAAGACAAATGGATGCGCCAAGCTCCTTTTTCTTTAATATGGAACAAAAAGAAAGAGAAAAAAAATTATGTTACATTTGAAAGGTGTAAATTGGAATTTGACGTCAGATCCTAATGAAATGAGAAAAATGGCTTTTGATTTTTATATGGACCTATTTGGAAAAGGACAATGTGATGTCAGATGCATGGAGGATTTACATACAGACTTGTCAAAACATTCTGATGAACAGAGTAAAAAGCTTGACTCTCCCCTCCAGCTAAAAGAATTGTCTGAAGCTGTTAAAAATCTCTGAAAAAACTGGAAACGTACCTGGATTAGAAAAATTTGCAGAATTTTACAAACAATTCTGAAACTTACTGAAAGATGATCTTTATGAAGTTTTTAATTACTGCTATCAACAACACAAATTGCCTACTACTTGTAAAAGAGCGGTTTTTATCCTTATTACCCAAAAAAGGTGATCTTGGAATGCTGAAAAACTGGAGACCTGTGGCTGTTTTATGCACGGACTATAGCATTTTGGCAAAGTGACTTTTATGGTGTATTTCTTGGTGTTTCTCTGTGTACTTCTCTAAAAACAGATATATGGTGTATTTCTGTGTTTCTTTTAATTAGGCTAGTTGTATATCTCTCGACCAGTCATGGTGTCTGCTCTAGCAAACTGAAAGTATAATGAATATCTTTAGAGCTTGTACTCCTTTTCATTTGATCGAATAATATTGTGTGTGTGAGCAAAAGAAGCCCCCTCATTAAGAGGGTACACAGATGTTTAAATCAAGGGCTAGGGATGTGTGAGGAGGACATGGCTGTTATTTCTCGTACACAGATGTTTAAATCAAGGGCTAGGGATGTGTGCTGAGGACACGGCTGTTAAAAAGTTAAAAGCATTCTTTCCTTGAACAGTGACTTTGTCAAAAATTGAGGAGTTACCAGCTGAATGTGAAAGATACACGTTTTTTTTAAAAAAAATAGATGAGTGAGGGATTTTCCACCAATATTTAATTAGCAAGCAACATAAAACATATTGGTGGCAGGAGAAAGAATTGAGGGAAATAATCCCATTGGCTAGAGATAAAGAGCAGAATGACAACAAAAAGGTATATAACTGGGAACTTAGGATAATGAAGTCAGAACGAGCAGCTGACCGGTCTCATGTAGTTTGTTGGTGTTCAATAAACTATAACTTTGGCATCTGGAACTTGGGACTCCGAGAGTTTTCTTACAACTTAGAGAGAAACATCGTGAATATTCCACGACACTTTCAAATAGATTGAAACCTTTTTTAGAATATATTTTCAATGAAAATCAAACCTATTGTTTTCCTAACAGAACCATAATGGACAATTTGTTTCTTGTAAGAGACATAATAGACATTTTAAGAATGAACAGTGAAAGTGTGGGAATTTTTGCAGTTGATCAAGAAAAAGCCTTTGACGGAGTTGGTCATTTTTATTTGTTTAAAACGCTTGAAGCTTTTGGGTTTGGTCAAAGTTTTATTTCTTGGATTCAAATGTTATACAATGATGCATTCGCAATGCTGAAAGTTGGTGGAGGACTTAATCGGCCTATTCCAATGCTAAGAGGAATCAGACAAGGGTGCCCATTATTTTTATTAAGGATGAGAGAGATGTGTCTGTTTTAAAAGAAATATTGAATGTTTATGAAAATGCTTCATTAGCTTAAGTGAACTGGGGAAAAGAGTGAAGGCTTTTTTTTGTGGAGAAACGATTAAGTGGAGTCAAGAGGGTCTGAAAGTTTTAGAAGTTTTTTAGGAACTGAAACATTTAAGATGAAAAATTGGGAAGGAATGGTGGAGAAGATGTGTAGCCGGTTGTCTAAATGGTCGTGGGTGCTACCACAGCTTTCCTAGTTTTGGTTTTGGTTGCAAATAATCTAGCAGCTTCAGAACTGTGGCACAAAATGAATGTCCTGGATCCTCCAAATAATTTTGTTCATGAACTACAGAAACGATTAGTGGATTTATTTTGGACTGGACAACACTGGAATAAAGCTGCCATTCTTTTCTTACCTATAAATGAAGGTGGACAATGACTAATAGATAGGCTATCAAGAGCAGAATTAAGACTTTCAGGCTGCAGGCAGCACAAAAGTTGCTATACTCAAATGGAAGATGTTGAACTGGCACCGCAAACGCCCTGTTACATAAAGTTGATGTTTTTAAATATGATTTGCATTTGTTTTTAATTAATCTAACAGAAATGGACTTAAAAGACATGTCTGATTTTTATAGAACAATTTTAAGATCATGGACTTCAAACTTCCACGTGAATAGAGACCTGTCTATCTCTGAACCCTGGAAAAACAATGAACCTCTTTTTAATAATCCTATACTGCAAGCAAAGGTGCTCAATACTAAAAGCCTTCAGAAAATCATGGCAAGATCTGGATGCACAAGGATAATGGACTTAAAAAATTATGATGAGTGGAAAAGCCCTGAGGAAATGTGCAATCTGACAGGAATAAAGTCTGTCAGATTTATGAAACATGTAATGGATGAGATTTTCTCTTTTTTCCCTTCTGTCTATCGACAAAAATCAGGAGAGGAGGACTTGAATAAAGAAGAGAATGAGATACAGGAGGATAACTTTCCTGAACTCAATGTTTCAGCTTTGGCTGAAGAGGAGCCACAAGAGGAATCAATCCTTTCTTTCTGGACTCCAGAGCTACATGGCTTCAAAGAGGCTTCAAAGAAAGCATTATGTCTGATGTGTAAAAGTTGCTCATCAATCAGTTTTGAAGGACTGTAAAGAAACAAAGTGGTCAGATATGTTAGGGCCAAACTCTTCTCCTAAAAGGTGCTGGAGGTCATTGCATAAATCTCCCATTAAAAAACTAACTGTAGATCTACAGTGGAGAATTATACATTAGGCAATAGCCACAAACAGACACGTGGCACACATCGACCCCACTGTAGAAAAGAAATGTCCATTTTGTGATCGAGAGGAATCAATTGATCATCTTTTTTTTTATATTGTTCAAGATTGAGAGGTGTATTTCAGATGTTAGAAAACTGGATTGAAAAAACTTGGTGAAGATTTTAAAGAAAACATTTTTATTTTTGGACCAAACTATAAGGCTTCAGACAGGCGAAGAGTTGGTTTAATTAACTATCTAACAGGCGAAACAAAATTGGCAATATGGGTAACAAGGAAAAAAATGTTAAAAGAAAATGTTTTCATAGATCCAGAGGTAATTTTAAGAGCTTTTGTGGCTTCAAGGATCAGAGCGGAGTTTGTCTATTTTAAACTGACTAAAAATCTGGTTTGTTTTATGGAAACATGGGGTTTTAGTGAAGTTTTGTGTACTAAAGATTGAGGAAAACCTAATTTTTTATTTATTTTTAATGTATTTTTAATTGAGTTGTGGTTGGTGTTTTTTTTAACTTGTGTAGGTTCCAGTTATTATTTTTGTATTTGTATTTTTAGATATTGCTATAGTTTTTTTTTTTTTTTTTTTCACCATCTACTAGTGGCATTTATTTTTTTATTTTTTTTAATTGAGCATATTGCTATAAGTTTGTATGTGATGGTGTTTGTTAATTTCAAAATAATATTTTAGAAGGAAAACAAATTGTATAAATAAAGAGTTATATCTCTCTCTCTCTCTCTCTCTCTCTCTCTCTCGACTTGGAAGAACGAAGTGGTTTGTCATATCATAGTTAAGATTGAGCTCTTGCGGTCAGTGGCTTCAGGGCTTGTTAACCACAAGATGAACAGGTACAGGGGTCTCTTTGGGTTTGCTTGTCATGGAAATACATGTTGAGTGCCACATGCAACAGTGGCTATTTACTATGGGAAGCTCACATTTGAACTTTGGAGCAATCCAAGCAACGATTACATTTTTATTCAACCCATTATTTTTCCCAAATTCAATGTTTCCCATTTTATTAAAGTTTAATTAAAAAATGTTATCAATAAAAGAAACTTCAAATTTATAATCAGATTTATTCATAGAATTTTAATCAAATGAAAACAGAACAACATACCATTTCATTGTACTTTTCAACATACCATTTCATTATTTTTTATTAAATGAATTGCATCTATTCTTATCCTCACAAATTTCTTCCAGCTCTACATGTAATAATCAAGCCTGGATCATTAACTATTTACTGTATGAGATGACATAAACAGTATTGTTGTTCTATCAAGACTGCTGAGTTTAGCATGCAGAACTCATACGTTTACCATTAGGGCAGCAACTAATGATTATTTTGATAATCGACTAATCTAACGATTATTAGAACGATTATTCAACTATTCTGGAGATTATTGCAACAATTAACCATTAGCTCTTAACCGACTATTCAGCTTATGCCTGGACTTAAAAGGTTTTATTAAATGTGCTTACTATCAATAAAGTGGACAAAATCATCTAAATGACATTCACTGAATTAAAGGAAAATAATACTTTAAAAAAAAAAAAAAAAACTTTAATTCAATATAAAATTCACTGCAAATCCTATTGTTATCAAGTGTTTTGTCTTGTTTTCCTTTTAAGTGTCCAAAAATCCTTAAAACAAGACACATTTACTTGAAGCAGCATATAAGATATTTAGGCTTGCTTTAAGAGAAGGTATCTTAATCATAAGTGTATTTTATATACAAGTGTATTTTTTCACTTGATTGTTCTTCTGCAAGTGCAGTAAAGACTAAATATGCTTATATTCTTGATCTATTCTCTAAACGCAATTATAAATATCTTATATGCTGCTTCTCAGGCGAATGCATTTTTTTTTTTAAGGATTTAAAAAATATTTGTAAAATATTTGTAGGATTTATAAAAATATTTGTACTTTTAATATTATATTCAACTAAAATAAAATAAAAATTCTTCTGCAGTGTAGCTGCTAATGTAAATGTACATTGTTTTAAAGGAGATTTAGATATTTTCATTGGAAAATTAGCCAAAACAAAAATGTATTTTGTTGCTTTATATAAAGGGGCAAAGACTACCTTTCTCACCTTTTTGTTCACTTCAATTCATCTATGTCTTCACATGAGGGCAATGTGAATTGTGCTTGGGTCAGTTCTAAATAAATTCAGCAACATTAACATGATGATAAGCCCGCTCAGCACTTCCCATAATTTTTCTTGCAAAATCAGAGCAAGAAGCTCATGTCTGATTCCAAAAAATATGACTATTCCACAAGGGTTCATTTTTGGTTAATCGTTTTTCTTTGCTGCATTTTTCTCTTGTGTAACAATAAGCACTAGTGAGTTTCTTGGACACACCACAAATTCTGTCCCCAGTAGTACCCAAATGTAATTCTGGACAGAGGGCAAGACGATTATGCAGGCTGGCAGTTGAGATTAGCTTCCTTGGTAGCCTAGGTATTGAAAACATTTGTGTACACAAATACTGCTTAAGGAACTGCTGATTTAAATGTTGAATGACTGTTCAGAATAAATAGATGACTAGTTTGAGTGAGACAGTATTTGCACTTTAGCCTTTGGCACATGGGCAAACAACCAGAACCTTATTTTGAATCCAAGCCTACATGTCTTCTCATTACTAACTGTCATTGTTTTCAAATATGGTTCTAGCATATTAAATAAATATAATAGAAATCATAATTATTTGATATGCACAGTCTCTGCAGAAATTTTAAACTACTAAACTGCTGAGCATTACACAAGGGTCAGGGAGTGTTTCATTGATGTTATGCAGCATCCCTATTATTTGCTTGGAGAATACATTCTTCACTTGTTTATTTATAAAGCCAAAGAGTTCTTTCTTCTTCCACAGAGTCAAGCAGGCACTGGTGTATTTATTTCTAAAGATGGAGAGGATGTTTAGAGTGGAGGAGGTTTGAGGCTCACTGGGGCTGATGTTGAACGACTGATGTTTTGTTTACTCAAATGTTACAGAATACTTACAATTTAATTTGCACTGCTATACACAACAGGCTACACGTCCCTGGTCTCCCACTGCTACGCTTATGTGTGTGTGTGTGTGTGTGTGTGTGTGTGTGTGTGTGAGAGAGAGAACTGATGCCGTTGTCTCACCACTGCTTGAAATTCATAATGTGCGTTCTGCTTATCAGTGGCAATTTAATCTCTCCCATCCTTACTTGACTTTGTGGAGCTTGCTGTATTATTACCCTCAACTTGCTGTGTCCCCTTTGACTTTCGAATGGGATTGTTTGAAAACAATATCACTATCGGGCTAAATGAGGGCGTGCTAGTGCATGCGATGGCCAGTTGTGTTCCCACTGTCACTTCCGGGGCTTCATTGTGCCTCCTCAGGGCTTACTCACAACTTCCCAGGATGTGTATCCAGTGTGCAACGGTACAGGTTTCTGGGGGGGAAAAAATGCTTGCACAGTCCAAATCCATTAAAATGCCCAATGGACAAAGTGGTGCCCAAAGAAATTACTGTTTGGTGAACTTTCATAGACGGTGCACTGAGACATCGCATCCCGCTGTTAGTGGAGAGACCACTTGGGACATTATGGCAGTTACAGTCTGTGAGATGTCAACGCTAACTTATCTTGCTGTTTACATACACTCGATATTCTAGATAACATGATAGTACCTCAGCTTGAGCTTCCCTCTTACTTGTGAAATGAGTGAGGTGTGTGACTTTGGCACCGCAGCGTCGTATTAAGTGCAGGTTTGTGGGCAACTTTGCAGAGTTATTGGCCCGATGGTGGGAACGCAGATCTATATTGGTCTTGCAGCTCGAGGTCTCAGGCTATTGGCCCTGGCCGGCAGGCTGATAGGCCTTGCTCGCACTGGCCCATAGTTGAAAAGCAGCTAATGTGAAATACTGTCTTGTCTCGATCAGATGGATTACATATTTCTTTCTGGGTTGTGGTTAGATTTGTTCTGTACTACAGAAGTGCAAGACACAGGTCACGTTAACATTAATTAATTATTAGTTAATTTTTTCCAGTTAAAATGCAATTTGAGCCTATAAATAAATTATTATTATTGTCATCATTATTATTATTATTATGTTGCAGTATACATTAGTAATAAATTCTAGTAATATACACTCACTGAGCATGCGATTATCTAATCAGTCAATCGTGTGGCAGCAGTGCAAATGCAGATACGGCTCAGGAGCTTCGGTAAATGTTCGCATCCACAATCAGAATGGGGAAAAAATGTGATCTCAGTGATTTTGGCTGTCACTGGTGTGATTGTTGGTGCCAGATGGACTTGTTTGAGCATTTCCGTTACTGCTGATCTCCTGGGATTTTCATGCACAACAGTCTCTAGTGTACATTTATATTGAAATAATGTGTATTATTATAGCATCACTCTGAAAACACTTGTGAAAAAAACAACACTGGTATCGGATCGGTATCTGTCATGTTCTCTGTTGTCTTTTGTTTTTGTGCTTTTATGTTGAAGTTTCCTATTTAGTTCCTGTTTCCTGTTTGGTTTTGGTAGTCCTTTGTAGTTGTCATGTTCTCTGTTGTCTTTTGTTTTGTGCTTTTATGTTGAAGTTTCCTATTTAGTTCCTGTTTCCTGTTTGGTTTTGGTAGTCCTTTGTAGTTGTCATGTTCTCTGTTGTCTTTTGTTTTGTGCTTTTATGTTGAAGTTTCCTGTTTAGTTCCTGTTTCCAGTTTGGTTTTTGTAGTCCTTTGTAGTTCTGTTTTTTGATTGGTTTTCCCCTCATTGGTTCCATTTCCCTGATTGTTTTCCCAGGTGTTCCTTGTTTCCCCTTGTGTATTTAAGCCCTTGTTTCCCTCCTGTCCATTTGTCAGTTATTTCATGTTTTTGTTTTGCCTTACATTCCTCGTGGATTTTGTTATTCCTGGTGTTCTTGTTCTTGGCTACAATAAAAGCTGCACATAGATCCTCTCCCGTTTCAGTGCGTTACAGAATAACTGACCGCACCAAACATGGATCTAGCGGCTGTTTTTCTTCAGCTGAGCCGAGCAAACCTCCCGCTGACAGAATACTCACGTCTGTTTTGCACCGTTGCCCGATGCACTAGTTTTACTGATGGGCACCTCAAGTCCATTTTTCAGCTCGGCCTCCTGGCCCAAGGATGGATTGAGTTGCCTGAGACTGGTAATTATACGTGGGAGAGTTATGTCAACCTGGTTTTGGAGACGTTTGCCCCTGTCGGTACCTCCAACGAGCCCACGCCTGCCACGGACAACGAGCCCACGCCTGCCACGGCCAACGAGCCAACGCCCACGCCTGCCACGGCCAACGAGCCAACGCCCACGCCTGCCACGGCCAACGAGCCAACGCCCACGCCTGCCACGGCCAACGCGTTGCCAGCCTCGTCCGTCCCAGTGCCAGCGTTGCCAGCCTCGTCCGTCCCAGTGCCAGCGTTGCCAGCCTCGTCCGTCCCAGTGCCAGCGTTGCCAGCCTCGTCCGTCCCAGCGCCAGCGTTGCCAGCCTCATCTGCCAAGAAGAGGAGGAGAAGAGGAAGGGCTTCCGCTCACCAGTCTCCGCCCTCCACGGCCCCGTCCTCAGTGCCAGAGCCAGCGCCTGTAGCCTCGACCGTCCAAGAGCCAGAGCCAGCGCCTGTAGCCTCGACCGTCCGAGAGCCAGAGCCAGCGCCTGTAGCCTCGACCGTCCGAGAGCCAGAGCCAGCGCCTGTAGCCTCGACCGTCCGAGAGCCAGAGCCAGCGCCTGTAGCCTCGACCGTCCGAGAGCCAGAGCCAGCGCCTGTAGCCTCGACCGTCCGAGAGCCAGAGCCAGCGCCTGTAGCCTCGACCGTCCGAGAGCCAGAGCCAGCGCCTGTAGCCTCGACCGTCCCAGAACCAGAGCCAGCGCCTGTAGCCTCGACCGTCCTGAGCCTGCTTCCCAGAGCCCCGCCTCCCGAGCTTCCCAGAGCCCCGCCTCCCGAGCCTCCCAGTGCTCCGCTTCTCAGAGCTCCGCCTCCCGAGCTTCTCAGAGCTCCGCCTCCCAGAGCTCCGCCTCCCAGTGCTCTACCTCCCAGTGCTCCACCTCCCGACCCTCCCAGTGCTCCGCCTCCCGAGCCTCCCAGTGCTCTGCCTCCCAGTGCTCCGCCTCCCGAGCCTCCCAGTGCTCCGCCTCCCGAGCCTCCCAGTGCTCAGCTTCCCAGAGCTCCGCCTCCCGAGCTTCCCAGAGCTCCGCCTCCCGAGCTTCCCAGAGCTCCGCCTCCCGAGCCTCCCAGTGCTCTGCTTCCCAGTGCTCCGCCTCCTGAGCCTCCCAGAGCTCCGCCTCCCGAGCCTCCCAGTGCTCAGCTTCCCAGAGCTCCGCCATCCGAGCTTCCCAGAGCTCTGCCTCCCGAGCCTTCCTCTACCCCGGAGCCTTTCTCGCCTCCAGTGCCCTCTGCGGCTCCGCCTCCTGAACCTTCTATGGCTCCGCCTACCCTGGCACTGCCCCTGGAGTCCTCCTCGACACCTCCCAGGCCTTCTGACCCTGTCCCGTGGCCTCCTCTCAGGCCTTCTGACCCTGTCTTGTGGCCTCCTCTCAGGCCTTCTGACCCTGTCTTGTGGCCTCCTCTCAGGCCTTCTGACCCTGTCTTGCGGCCTCCTCCCTGGCCCTCTGACCCTGTCTTGCGGCCTCCTCCCTGGCCCTCTGACCCTGTCTTGCGGCCTCCTCCCTGGCCCTCTGACCCTGTCTTGCGGCCTCCTCCCTGGCCCTCTGACCCTGTCCTGCGGCCTCCTCCCTGGCCCTCTGACCCTGTCCTGCGGCCTCCTCCCTGGCCCTCTGACCCTGTCTTGTGGCCCTCTCCTTGGCCTCCTGTCCCAGTCCCGTGGCCCTCTCCTTGGCCTCCTGACCCTGTCCCAGTCCTGTGGCCCTCTCCTTGGCCTCCTGACCCTGCCCTAGCCCTGTGGCCATCCCCTGGACCTCCTGACCCTATCCTAGCCCTGTGGCCATTCCCCAGACCCCTTGACCCTGTCCTAGCCTTGTGGCCATCCCCTAGACCCCCTGACCCGGTCCCTGCCCTATGGCCGCCTCCCTGGCCACCTGACCCACGGCCATCTCCCTGGCCTCCTGTCCCTGCCCTATCTGTCTCCTGGCCACCCCCCCTGTTCTGTCATAGTCTTGTCCCTCTGTGCCCCTCGTGTCCCCTTGAATTGCCTATTTGCCCCTGGTGCCCCCCTGGACTATCTGTTTACCTTGTGCTCTATGGACAATGTGTTGTGTGTGTGTGTTGTGTTTTTTTTTTTTGTTTGTTTGTTTTTTGGAGCGTCTGGAATCCGCTCCTTAAAGGGGGGACTCTGTCATGTTCTCTGTTGTCTTTTGTTTTTGTGCTTTTATGTTGAAGTTTCCTATTTAGTTCCTGTTTCCTGTTTGGTTTTGGTAGTCCTTTGTAGTTGTCATGTTCTCTGTTGTCTTTTGTTTTTGTGCTTTTGTTGGAGTTTCCTATTTAGTTCCTGTTTCCTGTTTGGTTTTGGTTGTCCTTTGTAGTTGTCATGTTCTCTGTTGTCTTTTGTTTTTGTGCTTTTATGTTGAAGTTTCCTATTTAGTTCCTGTTTGGTTTTTGTAGTCCTTTGTAGTTCTGTTTTTTGATTGGTTTTCCCCTCATTGGTTCCATTTCCCTGATTGTTTTCCCAGGTGTTCCTTGTTTCCCCTTGTGTATTTAAGCCCTTGTTTCCCTCCTGTCCATTTGTCAGTTATTTCATGTTTTTGTTTTGCCTTACATTCCTCGTGGATTTTGTTATTCCTGGTGTTCTTGTTCTTGGCTACAATAAAAGCTGCACATAGATCCTCTCCCGTTTCAGTGCGTTACAGTATCGGCCGATACTGAGATTTCAGATATAGGAATTGGATCGGATGAGAAAAAGTGGTATCGGTGCATCCCTATTTGAAATATACACAAACTGAACTAAACTCGGAGCACAGCGGTTCTGTATAAAACACACATAATCAGAGATGGATGTCATTTTATATATTTTAAGCACAGAACCGCTCCGAGACATGGTAAATGGTCTGCACTTATATAGCGCCTTTTTAACGTTATTGGTATTCAAAGCGCTTTACACTGTTGACTCATTCACCCATTCACACACACATTCATACACCAATGGCGGCAGAGCTGCCATGCAAGGTGCTAGCCTGCCATCAGGAGCAACTTCGGGTGCTACCACTGCGCCACTGCCATCCAGACAGCTGAAACACTGAATCATTAACCTTGTGTGTTGAGTATGCGTAACACTACAGATCACAGCGGCACACATATGATACTCGTAAACATCTGTGGCTATGTATTTCAGAGCTTGCTCGAAAGTGAAACAGTAATTGGTCAGTTGAGAACTTCTGAAGAGAGCGTGAAGGGTCATTTGAGATCAAAATAGACTTTGAAAGAGCTTGTGATTAGTCTATCATATGTAGACACAGCCTATAATGAAAATGAACAACAATTTGCAACTTTACCTGGCTGATAATTTCTGCTTGATAGCTTATTAATATCACAGATGGTTATGCTTAATTAACATTGAGAGGCAGAAACCGTGATCGCAGTGAAAATACGATTAATTGTTCAGCTCATCTTGTTCAGCTCATGTTTGCAGGTGGTGGTCATTGTTTGTTTGGGTGTGTGTGTGTTTGAGTTCAGTGTGATGAATTTTCCTCCTACACTCTCGATCAGTTGTTTGTGTAGGTGGATAAGCAGAGGCCCAGAGAAGTAGAGACCTTTCCACAAGCCTGTCAGCAGATGTTGTCACAGTGACATCTTATAGCATTGCCTCCGCACAGTCTGTTTGGCTGTCAGACACCTGTCTGGGCACATCAAAGCCATGAAAATACAGCTAAATGTAAAGGAACTGACACCTGCCTGTCACCAACTGAAGTGCTGTTGCAGCTGTAATTAACGTATCTATCTATACCTCTCCAGGCGGTCTGTCTGTATCTCTGCTCTCTTTTATATCACTCAGGTTGGTTACAGTATCTGTAATGTGTGTTGAATATTGCAATGTTTCTTGTGTTGTAAATATTTTATGAACCTTGCCAAAGTGCTGAAGTGCTAATTATCCTATTGGCCCTTAGTGATGCTTTCATTTTCATTGGGAGTTCTTTATCACAGTCTTAAAGACTTGATGGGATAAAGGACTTGATGGGTTTTTGGGAGTTGATTGGTTTAGATGGGTGTTTCTTCAGTGCCGATCAGCTGTTTTCTATATTCATTGTGTTTCAGTGACAGTACATTCATATACATCTATTTATGAAAAAAGGGTGTGTGGAGAGATCAGACCTCTATTGATTTCAGTATCTGGCAGATGTGTTCCTTGCTAATAACAATATACAGTAGAACCTCATCTCCTAAAATAATCTGCCCTATTCTTCTACCTAAGCCTCTGAATGAAGCAGTTTCTGCTTTAATTTGTCTGGGACTTATGTCTGCAGTACACCCTGCTCTAAGTGGATCCCTTTCCATAACATTTCTGCCCAGACTGTGTGGCATTGTACCCATGATAACAAAGGAAGTTTTCTTTGATCTGTGGCAGGAAGTCGAGTACTGGGACAGGGGGTCCCTCTATGTTTCATTAAAAGTCGAGGTTGTGGTTGGGACCATCCTGATTTGCCATGGTGTGACCCATCTGTAGTATATGTGGGCTAATCTTGGCTTTAGTCAACCACCAGGGATTAAAGAGGAATAAGTATGTCTCTGCCTCTGCTCTAGGACCACAAGCACTCCACTACTCCGCTTCCTGCCTTCCCAGACCACATTTTAAACTTTTGCATCTACACTTGTCTTAACTCGCACTTCTGTGATTTAACTGTTAGTCACTGCCAGCATTCTGCTCTGTCTGCACACAATATATTTTTAGAAAGGCTACAAAGAATACCCAGTAGAGTTGCCCAATCCATAAAAAAAAAAAGATTTTGAAGAGTTTTCCATGGCTAATGCTTTGTGTATCCCATCTTGGGACTCATCACAGGAATGACCATGATCACTCAAGTGATCCTTGACCTTTATCCAACCATTAGCAAAATCCATGGATATACTGTATATCAGAGTAAACATGCATAAAGCTGGGATTAGCCCTCTGGGTATCTGCACCGCGCATGCTAGTATATACCTCCCTCCTCAGCTAAAGATTGAGACCGTTTTAGAGTGTGAAGCCAGGAGATGAGAATTATATCCCTCAGCAGATCATCTGCTCTATCGGTCACTCCCCCCTCAATATTCAGCTTGAGGCAAGGTGGCTCTGGTTATTAGGGGTAATCCAAGGGTTCAGGGCAAATGTATAGTTGATGTCAGAAGTTTGCATACACTGAGGTTGAAGTCATAAAAAACATTTTTTAACCACTCCACAGATTTAATATTAACAAACTATTACTATTTTTGGCAATTCCTTTAGGATATCTACTTTGTGCATGACACAATCATTTTTTAAACAATTGTTTAAAGACAGATTGTTTCACTTTTAATTGACTATATCACAATTCCAGTGGGTCAGAAGTTTACATACACTAAGTCAACTGTGTCTTTAAGCAGCTTGGAAAATTCCAGAAAATTATGTGAAACCTTTAGACAATTAGCCAGTTAGCTTCTGATAGGAGATGTAAGAAAATAGCCAAGACCTCAGAAAAAAGTCTGGTTCATCCTTGGGAGCAATTTCCAAATGCCTGAAGGTACCACGTTTATCTGCGCAAACAATAGTACACAAGTATAAACACCATGGGACCACACAGCCATCATACCGCTCAGGAAGGAGACACATTCTGTCTCCTAGAGATGAACGTAGTTTGGTGCGAAAAGTGCAAATCAATCCAGGAACAACAGCAAAGGACAGTAAAACGAGTCCTCTATCAAAATAACCTGAAAGGCTGCTCAGCAAGAAAGAAGCCACTGCTCCAAAACCACCACAAAAAGCCAGACTACAGTTTGCAAGTGCACATGGGGAAAAAGATCGTACTTTTTGGAGAAATGTCTTCTGGTCTAATGAAAAAATAAATAAATAAATTGAACTGTGTAAAGAAGTTCGCCCTCACGGGCAAGGAAGAGGCGAGAAACCGTACAACTAAAGGTTTAATGTGAAACTCAAAAGACAAACACATAGGACGACGGACATGTCCGTAAGGATCACTCTCTCTCTCGCATCGCCCTCTGCGATCGGCCTTTATCCCTCTCGGTGGCTTGATTAGCCTAATACGAGACCGGGCGTGTTGAGTCACGACCCGGCCCCGCCCTCCACCATGCCACAAACTGTTTGGCCATAATGACCATTGTTATGTTTGGAGGAAAAAGGGTGAGGCTTGCAAGCCGAAGACACTATCCCAACCGTGAAGCATGGGTGTGGCAACATTATGTTGTGAAGGTGCTTTGCTGCAGGAGGGACTGGTGCACTTCACAAAATAGATGGCATCATGAAGATGGAAAATGATGTGTCTATATTGAAGCAACATCTCAAGACATCAGACTGGAGGTTAAAGCTCGGTCGCAAATGGGTCTTCCAAATGGACAGTGACCCCAAGCATACCTCCAAATTTGGCTTAAAAATTGGCTTAAGGACAACAAAGTCAAGGTATTGGAGTGGCTATCACAAAGCCCTGACCTAAATCCAATAGAAAATTTTTGGGCATAACTGAAAAAGAGTGAGGCCTACAAACTTGACTTGGTTACACCAGTTCTGTCTGGAGGAATGGGCTAAAATTCCAGCAACTCATTTTGAGAAGCTTGTTGTGGCTACCCAAAACATTTTAGCCAATTTAAACAATTTAAAGGCAATGCTACCAAATACTAACAAAGTGTATGTAAACTTCTGACCCACCGGGAATGTGATGATAGAAAAAAAAAGTTGAAAAACTGAGTTTAAATATATTTGGCTAAGGTGCATTTAGACTTCTGACTTCAAATCTATGTGTGTGGCTGCACACTCGAATGCAGTATCTCTGCTTCACTAGACTCTTTGTAGTCTTTCTCCCTCTCTCTGGCAGGCATTTGAGAGCGGTGTTCTGCTGCTTTAGTGCTGTAGGGCAGAGTTACAGAGTTTCTCTTCTGGCCTCACAGAGTTCATTATTTATGAAGTGAATAAATGTTGCTTGAAGTAGGGCTTCCATCTTCCCAGCTTGGGTGACCTCTGATAAACTAGACAGCGCTGTCACAAAAAAGTATATTCTTTTTCTTTTGTCATTCTGTTATTCCTGTTCTCATTTTTACTCTTTGTCTCTTTCGCCTTTTCTCTGTTGCTGCATTTGTCTGATTAACCAGGGGACCAGTCTATGCCTAAACAAAAAGGCCTTTATGTGAAGGGAAGGCACTTCTTCAATGGCCCATATTGACACGTTACTAGATTCTGTGCTACTTGTTAAAGGACTGCATTGACCCCAGCTGTATCTTGATTGGTCTGTGCGTAACCCATATGGGAACTGAGCTTGAGCTTCATAGCTTCAAAGTCTAGATCAACAGTGAATCTGTGTCTGATTCAAATGTCAGATCAGTCGATATGTTGCTTCCGAATGTTCCAGTAGCTGAAAGAAGCCAATCCATTTCTTCATGCAACATGTAAATGTGTAAGCAAGTATTGTTCTGTCACTGTTAATGTTCATTTCTCCACAAGCATGAGGAAATGAGGAAAATCAGACATTCATACAGCTACACTGCACTTTTTACATAGTACAAGCACTTATATGTTGAAATGTGGGGGGTTTATTTTGAATTTTAGGTTAAATTGTTCTAAAATGTGTACCTGAAATTTCAAGTCATTTCATAATTACACATGTAATATGACATCATATGGATAGAATAGGCTACATGGAATTTGTACATAAAAAAAATCTAAAATGTGTTTAAATTGTGAATAAATGAAATCTGAAATGAAATACATTTTAATACAACTATATAGCCTATACAGTTAAGTGCAGAAGTTGTCATGCCCCTTTTGTTTTTATACATTTCCACACCCGTTCAGAATGTATACAAATAGCCTATAAGAGATAAAAGATGATATTTTTTATGTAGTAGTGCCCTTCAAAAGCTACATAACACAAAATGTACAAACCATCCTTTTCAAAAGTTTGCACCCCATGGTTCTTCTTGTGTTGCCTTCTTGAGCATCAGTAATTATTTTTGCCTTTTGTAATAGTTGTGCATGAGTCCCTCAGTAGACCCAAGTGTCAAAAGCTGGATCTCATCATGTAGCCACTGAAGAACTCAAATATATAGAAGATGCTGAGAAACCAAATAATTGTACAGTAGCTTGCTACTTTTTTTCAAGAAAAGTGGACATCTTCACTGCTCTGGACAAAGCTGTGGAAAATGTACAATTATTACACAAACTGTCATTGATCATCAAGTTGTCATTGATCGGCTTCATTATGCCACGTTGGTGGAATGACCTTCCCAACTCATCCGTGAAGCGGACTCACTTTCTGTCCTTTAAAAACGACTAAAAACACATATTTTCCATGAGCACTTTACTTATTTAAAAAAAAAAATCTTGTTGCACTTTAATCTGTTTTGAATAGTATTCTGATGCTTTGTAATATGGCACTTTTCATACCACTGTCTCCTTAAGATGATTCACTTATGTTTTCCTCTTTTGTAAGTCGCTTTGTATTATTTATAATTAGGGATCTCGGTATTGGCAGAACCAATACAGGAGTCTTTTTGCATTATCAATTTAGGATATCTATACATTATTGTGTGGAACTAATTGGGTGTGCTCTTTAGTAAAGAAACACAAACCTCTAACTACACATTATTTCAATATAAATGTATAGCTTATTAAGAAAAATTTTGTTAACTAGTATACTGGATAATGTAGCAGCAAAATTAAAAGTAATTCCAGTTTAAGTCATCAGTAGAAAAGATAGTAAGATATCAGCTCACTTTTCATTCACACAGTTCTTTTTTGGAACCCATAACACTTAAATATTATCATTTGTAAACAAATGATAATAATAATAATAATAATATATTATAATATCTAGTAATATATCTCAATAGTGCACCTTTTGTCATGGATTCACCGTCCTCTCTCTCTCCCTCACTGCCATCACAGTGCTCACTCTCCCTGTTCTCTCCCTGAGTTCTGATTACTCGCACCTGTAGGCTATATCATTAGTGGCTAATCAAGGACTGCATATATACCCTGCTTTCACACACACTCTTTCTCTGTTCTCATCGATAGTATCTCTGAGACTCCAGATCTTTCTACTATGTCAGACATACCTATGTCTTCATTATTGCCTGCAAGTATCATAAGACTGTTGTGAGTTATCTGTTCATCGTGTCTACATTGTGCCTACTTACTCACAATGTTTACATCACTGTTTCAATAATCTGTTCAATAAATCCTGCTACTGAGTTCATATCTCTGCCTCTGTGACACCTTTAACTTTTAAACCCTCACACTTTTATTTTGACATTCTAAACTCTCCAGGAAGTACTGTACATGTCTGTTTGTAGGAAAGTTCACAGTATTTTAATTAGCTTCTTATAAAAATTTGGGTACAAATGCATATATGTGAACTAAACTATTGAGCATCTACATCTGAGATGTTTTTTGTGAGTAGCGCTCCAATTTTACGCATGCTATAAATGCTAAAAATAGCCGTGTGTATGTGTAAACACAGCAGCGCCATTGAATAATGTGCTGGAGCTGCGCTTGCATTTTATATATTTACTTATAAAACACAGCCTTTCACAGAGCTATCGCACGTCTTCAAGTGGCTTTGAATAAAATGCACGTCATATGAACTACTTTAACTGTGTTTGAATGGTTCCTTTGTCATTTTTTAAGCTTGAATGTAACGAACATGATTAACAAACAGTATCAGATTTGGATCGGGCTTGTCGGACCGAAACCCTATCCGTTTAAAAACATCACTATTGGAGCTTTTACCGATCCAGGTATCGGATTGGTGCATCGCTAGCCACAGGTAATCAGATTTTTTTTTTTTCATTAATACTGTGAAGCTCTATTGTGCAGCATTTTATTGGACCAAAAATACAATTGCAATTTTTGGTTAATAATTAATTATATTTTCATTTGATTAAAGCTGTATGTATTAATTTGATTAAACACCATTTGATCATAACATTTAATTAAATAATTTAACATGCAATTAAGAAAATGTTTATTGTGAAAATGCAGAATTTGGGGATTTTATGTTAGATTTTATGCAGTTCTTTTAATCGCCATTTTCTGTGTAATTTCGTGAAAAATGTTTGGCTTTTTATTTGTTGCCTAAGTACTGATTTAGTAGTAGTAGTAACCCTTTATTGTCACATAGTCACGATTTAGTATCGATACCGAGATACAGGGCTGGTATCGTACCGAAGCCCAAATTCTGGTATTGGAACAACTCTAGTTTGCTACAATAAAAATAAACAAATACACTGGCCCTGAATCAAGGCACGATCAGCCGATCGGTGCATCCCTAGTTTTGATTAGCAAACGTTTTATGAAGTGCTATGCAAGTATTGTAAAAATCCTTGCACACACTCAACTTCTTTCACAAGAAGATGTAGTTTAAAAACACCAAAATTCACCTGATTTAAGAACCTAATAGTATATCCAATATCAGAACACTTGTTTTGTCTGACTGTTGGCATAATATCTGAGCTCTTCATTTTGTGCTTTGATTTGAAGATGTTAGCGCTCAAACTGTTTAGTAATAGTTTTTGTTCCTTATAAAGATTTATAGCCAACGTCCTCTATACACAATTCCATAATGATAATCCCTATTAAGCTGCTATGCATTTAATGGGATTCTAAATAGGAGCAGTCTTCCAAAGAGAGCTCAGTGTGCTACTGCAGATCTTTTAGATAATGCGAAAGAGAGACTGAAAGAGGAGTTGTTGATAAGCCAAACAGTGTGCCCAGCCTTTTTGAACAAACAAACTCTGTACAGTGAAAGTCTTATCAAAGTCTTCTTGCCGTCGACTTCTTGTTGCTGTTCATGAAACAAAGGTCAACCTTTCAAACAACTCTGCTGTCTAGCTAAAGGCCACAGACCGCTGTATGAGCTAATGGGCTCGGCATGTTGAAATCTTAGTTTTTGAAGGCTCTGTGAACAGAGTTCTTTTAAACCATTTTATTCTTTGCGGATCCCACTTGCTAGAAAGACGTCATTTGCTCAGATGTTTTTGAATGCATCCCATTGACCAACCAGAGGGGTGAATATTGTTTTAGCTTAAGAAGTGTTTGTAGGTGAGCACAAGAGGTTATTTCTTCCACAAGACTGTCTGAAGATGTTAGAGCTGAGTATTGAGTTTTCATTGATTGTCTGCATTCCCCATGTCCTTTCCCATTCACCACTTATTCTACCAATTGTATATGAATGGATGTAATGCGTTTTGTGAAAGGGGCCTGATGCTGAAGATATTGTCCAATGCAATTCAAGAAGACTTCTTAACAAAGTGATCAATGTAACAAGGTGAACTAAAGTATACTTTGGCCTTAAGAAACTTTCAATTCTTTCTCTCCCCTGCCATGAATGTGTTCACAAAACTTTTTATTTTCTGCACCTCAAGTGCATTTCACGCTTTTTTATCACTCTGAAAGTCCTAGGGTTTGGCCCAAGCACACAGACCAAAAATTTTCCTTCTCAGTTTGTGTTTGAATTTATGTGATCCACGAGTTGACACCATCCCATAGCATGCATAGTGGTAGAACTAGTCAACTATTCAGTGCAGCCCCTAGAATGTACTTCTGAGATGTGTATAGTGTGGGTACAGGAACAGCAGACTCTGCATTGAATATTGCAGACCAGACAGCAGTGACGTCTGTAAGAACAGCTCAGTATAATCGTCATAATTCTTGCTGTGTGCAAACAGCAACAGTATTTTTCCACCACTGTTAATCTCACCAACAAAATCACTGATAAAAAACATTAGTTGACTAACAACGTTTGTGATGGGGGCATTGAGGAAGCAAGAGACGGCGAAATTCAACTTAAAAGGTAATTTATTTTACACTCGCTTCCAGCGGACTGTCAGCACATGCTCTCTCTGTGTGTGTGTGCGTGGGTAGCTCTCTCTCTCCCTTCACTGGCATCTGACTCGCTCTTAAAAGCCATCTCCATTCTCATTGCAATGACAAACAGCAGTAACAACAATCATTGCTTATGTCCATACAATAATTCAAACAGGGAGATCCCTGTGGAGGCTTGCAGGACCTCTCAAACCGCAAATAACAGGTTCAAGCCACTTACCCAATTCAGAGCATCTTTGTGCACAAACTTCCGAATCATGTTTTTCAGGGTTTGATTATACCGTTTGACCAAGCTGTCCGTTTGTGGGTGGTACATGCTTTTTTGAATCGATTTAATACCAATAATCTGTACAGCTCGCGTAGTGTACGTGACATAAAAGTAATGCCTTGATCAGTGAGGATTCCCGAGTGGGGACTCCAACGGAAGTGTACCTCCGCAACACTACATGCTGAAATGTTGCGTAGAGCTACTGCTTCCGGATATCATTTTGCTTAGTCCACCAGAACCAACACAAAGCGATGTCTGCGTGACGTCCGCTCTAATGGGCCAATGAGGTCCATGCCAAATCTCTCAAAAGGGACCTAGAACAAAGGAAGTGGGTGCTAAGGCGCATTTGGGGTGGGTGGCGGATTCACCAGCTGATATTCACGGCATGCCGCATACCACTTGCGAACGTCTCTATGAATGCCCGGTCAATAAATATGGACTCTTTGACGGTTTAGTGTTTTTTTCTCACCCTAAGTGACCCACCATCGGATTATGATGAGCCCGTTTGGAATAATTTCCCGACAGCTCTTCAGTATCAACAATTGGGTTGTATCCTCTTTTATCTGAGCTTTCTGCATCACTCGATACTACCGATCATTTATGATAGAAAAATATGGATATGAGAGTGCGATGTCTGGCAGAAGAGGTTGACCATCAATCACTTTCACTTGGTCGAAGGTGTGCGTAAGGGCTTTATATTGTGTTTGCTCCATAGGGAAATTCCCTACATAGAAACCTCTAAGGGTTGGGGAAGCCGAAACTTTCCCCTCCCTTACGTCATTTTGCTGTGGAGCTGATGTAGACGACACTGGCTCCACCTCCCCAGCCAGCCAGCGCATTGCATACCACACATGAGGTGCTTTTTTTACAGGACCCATTTACACAAATTTCCCTCAATAAAGTGGTAAACGTCAGACAATTCATACCCAAGATAACTGGATGGGTGAGGCAAGTACCAACTGCCGTCTTGACACTATGTTTTTTTCCCCTGAATTGAATAATCAGGGTCACAACAGGATAAATGTGCACATCACCTTGCACACATCTCACCGTCACCCTGTGACTAGCACACAAAGACTCGTCTTAAACTTGGCATTGATGGATGGAGGTTTGGTTGCAACCTGAATCCACCAAGGCATGTTTGTACCACCCTTAATACTCACAGGTATACGGTACATTCTTGCTCGATCGGGGGCGGCCTGTGGAGCATCGGGGACCTGTACCAATGTCCATCACTGGGCATTGGTCCTGGAAATGCCCGGGCTCCCCTCAGCTCTAGCAAACCGGAACAGACTTCCTGCCCACGGTGGCAGATTCACCGACATGTTTCCATTTGTGTTTCATTAGACCAGAGGATATTCCTTCAAAAAGTAAGATTCTTTGTCCCCATATGCACTTGCAAACTGTAGTCTGGCTTTTTTTATAGTGATTTTGGAGCAGTGGCTTCTTCCTTGCTGTGCAGCATTTCAGGTTATGTCAATATAGGACTTGTTTTACTATGGATATTGATGCTTGTCTACCTGATCCTCCAGCATCTTCACAAGGTCCTTTGTTGTTTTTCTGGGATTGATGTGCACTTTGCACCAAACTATGCTCATCTCAATGAAACCGAATGTGTCTCCTTCTTGAGTGGTATGATGGGTGTGTGGTGCCATGGTGTTTATACTTTAGTTCTATTGTATGTGCAGATGAATGTGGTACCTTCAGGTGTTTGGAAATTGCTCCCAAGAATGAACCAAACTTGTGGAGGTCCACAAATTTTTTTTCTGAGGTCTTTGCTGCTTTCTTTTGATTTTCCCATTATATCAAACAACGAGGCACTGAGTTTGAAGGTAGGCCTTACAATACATCCACAGGTACACCTCCAATTCAGTACACCTCCTATCAGAAGATATTTGGCTAGTTGTCTAAAGGCTTGACATAATTTAAGTTAACTTAGGGTATGTAAAATTCTGACCCACTGGAATTGTGATATAGTAAATTAAAAGTTAAGCAATCTGTCTGTAACCAATTGTTGGAAAAATTACTCATCATGCACAAAGTGGATGTCCTAAACGACTTGCCAAAACTATAGTTTCCCAATATTAAATCTGTGGAGTGGTTAAAAAATTTGTTTTATTGACTAACAACTAGGGCTGTCGATTTAACATGTTAATTCAGTGCAATTTATTTGATTAAAAATAAATAGTTGAAAAAATGTATTGATAAGTGATAAGGAAGATTCCTGAGAAATGCAAGCTTGTAGTACCACCTGTTTACTCCAGAGGGCAGTAATTTAAATTTCAGCTGAGTGGCAACGCAGTTTATACAGTGAAGAAAACAACCATCTAGCAGACAACAAAAACATTTGTTACGTTCTTGTATTCAAAACATTTGATGGAGCGCAAATTTGAATCGAGCACAAACAAGATATATTCAAATTATTAAACTATATTTAACATGACACAGCGTTTATGATGCAACGCACCCGAGACGCTACACAAGCATGTCTGACGTGTATATATATATATATATATATATATATATATATATATATATATATATATATATATATATATATACACATACAGTATATATATATATATAATTTTTTAATATTTAAAGATAACTATGTAGAATTATTTCATCATTATATATTAAATTATTGTTATATGAGGGGCTTTCTCAGCAAATATTTTGTATATGCGATTAAATGCGATTAATCGTGATTAATTAGTCGGGACATCATGTAATTAATTTGATTAAAATGTTTAATCGATTGACAGCCCTACTAACAACCTAAGTGAATGTAAACTTCTGACTTCAGCTGCACAGACAATAAAGCAGTGAACTTGAACTAAGTTATGCGCTGATCACAATATGCGTACATAAGCTAGCTAAAATCAGAAGTCTCTAAAGAGTAGCTAATAATTCAGCATATTCATTACATGCTATTTTTTTCAGGAGCTCAGGTTTTCACAACAGGGACAGTTGTACAGTATTTTTTATGTATCTTTTAATACTTTTTCCATGTGTCTTTTAATACTATAAATCTCCACTTTCACATTCTTCTTTTTATGTTTTTGTCGATTTGCATTCTTCATGCATATCGCCACCTACTGGGCAGGGAATTTATGGTAAAATTAGACTTAAATATTTATCTGTTTCTCACCCACACCTATCATAGTGCTTCTGAAGACATGGATTTAACCACTTGAATCTTATGGCTTACTTTTGTGCTGCCTTAATGTGTTTTTTGGAGCTTAATGTTTTTTTTTTTTGCCTATTCTTTTGCAATGTGAGGACCTACAGAGCCGAAATATTCTTCTAAAAGACTTTGTGTGTGTTCAGTAGAAGAAAGTCATACACATCTAGCATGAGGGTGAGTAAATAGTAATTTGGGTGAACTATTCCTTTAATCAATATGACTTTCATCAAAAGACTGAAAATATGACTAAAACTAAAACCTGTGTACAAATTAATGCTGTTTCCCATAAACCTCATATGTAAGAGTTTGTACATTTCTTTTACATTTGTCTGTCATATTCATATGCCACACTGGTCTTGATGTTTGAGTCACCCATGTGTGCCTATCTCTGCTGTGCACAAACGCTCACCTCAAGGCTCGGGCTGACATGCTATTGCATATGGCTGATTGAAATCAAAGTGGCTATGGTGTAATGTAAATGTAATGTGATCTATCTCCTCGGGCAGACTGCACACCCCCTCCCCTTCCTGATGTTACCCCATCCCTCCTGCCACACACTCTCATTAGTGTTTGTGGCAATTGTGGCAACTGTTCCTGTCAGCAGGAAGAGAGAGAGAGAGAAAATCAAATTAATGCATTTGGTGGGTTGTGTGGTTTAAAATGTGGATCATTTTTCTCCAGTCTCTTTCTTGTACTCTTTAAAACTCTTAATCTCCCACTCAAAAAGAGCAGAGTGGCGCTCAGTGTAATGGTGTTTTAATTGCTTTACTCCCTGTTAGAAGGTGCCATTGAGAGGAATGCTGACGAATGAGAGTTGATTGACGAAGGGGTTGTCAGTGGAGAAAAAATATTTAGACAGAAGAGTTCCAAGTGCAAACAAGGCAAGTTCTGTATCAGGCAGATCTATCAAAAGAGCAGTTTGGTGTGTAAGTCTGCAAAAACAGTCCCAGATTCACAGCAGCATTCCATTTTCCATATTTTCCTGTCCTGTCAGCACTTTCTATTCTCATTAATTAACAGATCTGGAATTAATGAACTAAGCCTTGACGCATCTGTTTTTATTTAGCCCTACTGTTCACTTTTGTTTGCGACTTCTAATGGGTATTTACACAATCATGAATAGACCAAGTGTAAATTCCCTCTTAGAGTTCTGATCACTCATACACTTTAGGAGACACATGAATGTAGCAACTGCGAAACACAAACACTAATAGAGTGCAACAGTGTCCTCCCACTTTTTCAGCTGTCTTTGTTCCGGAAGTATTTTTACCAATTATTGTTTCCACTGGAATTTCATAAAGTACATTATAATAGAGTTCTAAACCATGTACCAAACCAACAAGCTCGGAGGTGAATCAGAACATTACAAACGTTGATTTGAAGTATTTGAAAATCAGACAAAAAGACAAAGACTGTACCTAAAGAAATAGTTCACCCAAAAATTACAATTGACTCGTCATTTACTCCCCATAATGCCATTCCAGACACATATGACTTTTACAACTGCTGAACACAAATTAAGATTTTGAAGAATATTTCAGCTCTGTAGGTCCTCAAAATGCAAGTGAATGGGTACCAAAATTTTGAAGCTCCAAAATGCATATAAAGGCAGCATAAAAGTAATCCATAAGACTCCGATGGTTAAATCTATATCTTCAGAAGTGATATAAGTGTAGCTGAAAACTGTGGGGAACAGATCAATATTTAAGTCAATTTTTACCATAAATTCTCCTCCCTGCCCAGTAGGTGGCAATATGCACGAAAAATGCAAATCGCCAAAAACAAAAGAGAAATACGAAAGTGGAGATTGATAGAACAAAAGCACTAGCCTACACTTTCTCACATTTCATCTGTGTCAATCCTATGCATAACCAATAAGTACATTTTCAAACCACATTATGTGCCTATGACTCGCAAATTAATTACATAACTGGCCTGAAAAGATAGCAGAACCAAATGGGCTTAGTTTGGATTTTTTTCATTGTCTGGGTGTAGGCATGTTTATCTGAGGCACAGACATGACAGGCACGTAGGCCCTACATCAAAAAATTACGTTTCACTCAAGCAAAACATAGTCTGATTGCTTTTCCACTTCATTAGAAATAATAATGAAATTTAGCTAAGAAGTTATTGCTGTTTTTTTTTTTATTTATTTATTTATAAAGGGACCATGCTCAATTTTTAACATAAAATTGCCATTTCATGTATTGTACCGGATTTAGCCAAAGGCTATTTTTCATTCGTAGTCCCCCATGCAGGTCAAAACAAATATAACATTACACAGACAATACCTATGTTCACATACAATAAGTATATAAAAATACATACATACACACACATACCGTCAAGGCCATATCAAACTATAAATAAATAAATCAGTCAATCAATTCAACTACAACAATCTCAATGGTTACATAATTGGTTCAATTTTAAAAAAGATTTTTTTTTTGCCGCTTTCCACGTCCCCGTGTGTTAAGGCCTTTAGATGCATCACACCCTTTCACACTCTCTGATTCCCTATGAACAAATAGGCCATACTAAATAAAAGATGATTAACATTTAACGTCATAATAATCAAGACCACTATATAACATAAGCACACCGGACAGAAAGCATGGTAACTGATCCCGCCGATGTGAGATATAGATATATATATATATATATATATATATATATATATATATATATACATACATGTATATATATATCTCACAATGGCGGGATCAGTGAATATTCTTGCTTTAGGTGATTTTATATTGAAAATTAATTTATTTAAAAAACTAAAAACAATTTCTAAATTCAAATTGCACTCCAAACAAAATGAAAAAGCATATAATAGTAAAAAAAAAAAATAAAAAAAAAATAAAAATATATATATAATTACACACACACATATACATACAGTATATATATCGTGAAGAAGGGAACAAAATTAATTTATTCACACACATGATGTATTTTCCGGATGAAATACCCAACTGGTAGAGAATGCACAGATGAAGCAGGTTCTTTGCTAGAGATGTTAACAACTGTTCAAAAAGTTGAACAACACACATTTTAATTGCACTTTTTTTTCAGTTTCATTTAAATTTTTTGTTAAAATAAGTTAAAACTTTGAAATCAAGGTTTCTTTCTATATTGTGTAGGCTTAACCCTAACCCTACTTAAAGAAAATTACGCCAAAGTACCACCTAGCGTCCAACCAGCAGTAATACCAGTTTTCGTTAGTTTCCTGTTTTTTTTTGTTGTTTTTTTTTTGGCTACCAACTGACTAATCGAAACTTGGTCGACCAAGACTCACACTCACACTGTAGGTTGAGCTAGAAATGAATGGGCGGGTCACTCATAATGTGGGAATGTAAACCCACTTATGGCTTACTTACACCGATAAGATGCAACATTAAAACCACTTGTCTAATATTGTGTAGGTCCCCCTCGTGCCACCAAAACAGTGCCAACCTACATTTCTGAATAGCATTCTGAGATGCTAATCTTCTCGCCACAATTGTACGGAATGGTTATCTGAGTTACCGTAAACTTTGTCAGTTCGAACCAGTCTGATCATTCTCTGTTGACCTCTCTCATCAACAAGACATTTCTGTCCACAGAACTGCCGTTCACTGGATGTTTTTTGTTTTTTGGCACCATTCAGAGTAAATTCTAGTGACAGTTGTGTGTGGAAAATCCCAGGAGATCAGCAGTTACAGAAATACTCAAACCAGTCCATCTGGCACCAACAATCATGCCACAGTCCAAATCACTGCGATCACATTTTTTCCCCCATTCTGATGGTTGATGTGAACATTAACTAAAGTTTCTGACCCATATCTGAATGATTTTATGCACTGCACTGCTGCCACACAATTGGCTGATTAGATAATCGCATGGATGATTTTTGGTGCGCCAATTTACAATTGTTGATACACCGACATTTGCGTCCTCCAGAGGACGAGCCTTCCAAACAAGACGCAGCCATAGCCTTGAATTTGATATGTGCAGCAAGTTACATAGCCTACTTTTAATAACACCATCTTTAGAAAGCTTCACTGCTGGATGCTGTGAACACTATGGATTCCATAGCATGTTATAAAAACCCACCAATCACATTGCCCCTGTGGGATAGAGCTTTTATCACTCTATTATTTGAAGTCTCGCTGTAAATATGATGCCTCCATGACCACTGGTTATTGTGTTCAATGAACTGGTTTCCTTACACAGAGTAAATACTCTTCTGAAGAGTGAAGCCCTCAGAGTGAAAAAAAAGTAGGAAAAATCAGTTTTAGGTACAACATGAGATTTTACGCTGTCACCATGAAAGAGTGACTGTGTTCTTACTGCAGTGCATAGCCACTATATCCTCTTGAGGGAAAACAGAGGGTGACTAAATGGGTTTCTTTGGTGTTCTTTATAAGGCTTTTGTTCCTTTGGCCTCATTAAGGTTTATAGACTTCTGGGTGGCTAGATATCTTCAGGCGAATCTACTGATCACCAAGCACACACCCAGACTAGTTTACTATTAATTGGAGTGTGTCAGAGGACAGGATATCATGTGACCAAATGACTAATTGATTTCTGATTATGGTGCCTGTGATTTGGAGTGAGGTTGGTGTTGCTTTTCATCTTCTCAGTGGTTATATTGGCCATGCTTATCTACAGTAAGTATGTTGCCCTACATTAAATAAATGTTAGCTGAATCACACTCTCAGTTGGTGTTTTATTTATACATTTTGTACATATTGTAGTGTAAGTGTTTTAACAAAAATACACCTCACATTTCTTCTTTAAACCCTTCAGAATGCTTTTGCTTTTCCCCATTGACTTCCATTGTAAGCTGTAAACATGGTTTGTATTTCTTTTTATAAACTGATGGAAAAGTCACAAATATTTCTGAGGTAATCAATAATGTCACAGATTCTGTTTCTGATGATAAATTAAATTGATTTGTATGAAAAATTAGACTCAATATAATGAGTTATATTGAATTGTGGATTGAAATGTGCATATTTTCAGTAGGCCTAAATCAAAATGGAATTTAGCTGAACCTTTTGAAGCCAGTATTTTTGCCTGGAGCACTAGAAAAAACAGTCCTCTGATGCTCTTCAGTGTTGAGTACACTGTGCTTTGCAGTTCATGTAGCTGCTCGGCTTGATGTTGGCCATCATCGCTCCTGGCAAAAAGATATAAACCACCACTGCTGTGCTATTTCTGCTTTCAACATATGAATGTTGGAATTACTCCCTGACCCTTAACCAGAGCCCAATGCCCTTATACCTCAAATCAAAACAAGGCAAAACAGGAAACAGGGAGACACACACAGAGACCTCTACAATTGGTGTACAAAACATGATAACTGTGACAATCAACATAATGCACACTGTGTTGCTGTCAATGTATGAGCAGATAACTTCATATACAATCACATCGAAGTGTGTAGCACATACAGACTGCACATTTATTAATATTAGCCATTTGTGGTTTAACAATCACACTAGGACAACGGTTAATTTGATTGTGCATTCAAATATACATTTCATCTTAAACACGTCAAATTCCGTGACATTCCGCATTTTATTTTTAATTCCATTTTTATGACTGGATTCTGTGTTTCTGTCTGTGTTTGCCATATTTTCGAAATTATTTGGTCCAATTGTAGATTTTTAATGTTTGTTTATTATAACCACATTAATTCTGATTGCTTTTGCATTGTTAGTCACTGTTCTATTGCCATATCTTCTTAATCGCTCTGTTTCCAGTGCTAGTCTGTCTCATAACATCAGAAAAGGCTGCCTTTTTTATGATCGGTCCTCAACTTTTGTACAAATCTTTCGTAAAGGCCAAAAAGAAATAACAAGTGTAGCACCCCGGAGGGGGAAAAGTGCCTTCAGTTGTGTTGTTACCATGTATTGCTGTTTTGCCAGAAGACAGCTGCTTCATAATGTCAGAAGAATGAAGTAATTAGGCCTGGGAATCTGGCAGAAGATCTGTTCTTTGCTGAAGGCAGTCCTGTATGATTTTGAGTCATACATGTTAGGATTGTGAACAGATTACAGCAATGAGACACATGCAACGTTTTTCACATTTTTATCAAGCAGCTTTTCTGTCTAATATATGTGCTTGTTTGTGCATATAAATGCTGCTATAGATCTAGAACATATTAGACAGGATGCTCTGTAAACAAAGAATTGTAATGAAGAAGGGAGACTGGTTATGTAAAAACACATAGGCTAGGCTGCAGTTAGTGCTTCTTTCTTGATTCGAGTAGTTTTCATTTGTATTCCATTGAAGACAGAAAGTCAAAGAGGTTTGAAACAATGTGAGGGTGGGTACATGACAGAATATTCATTTTGGGTGAACTATCCCTTAATTTCCTTATAGAGCCTAGAAACTGTAAATAATTTTCTCCCTACTGCTTTTCCCACATGAACCCCCCCACCTGACATTCTAGCTGGGAACAAGTGGGCCCTGCTACAAGACAGATGATGTGCTCCTCAGCACGGTGTTAATTGAATTCAATTAGCAAGCTCCTGTTTTATGTATTCGTCTCAGTGGACCTCAGATTCAATTGCCTGCAAAGAAATAAACTGAAAGATGTTGCTCAGAGAAGGGCTGTTGTTCAGCAACCATGTTACATAACAATGAAATCTAGAGCTTTTGAAAGCAAGGACCCCAAAGGTGTCAAAAAATGAAAGATTTAAAAAGGTGCTTGCTAGACATTATACATTTGCTCTCAGCTACATCTTGTTAAATCTCTATTAGCAGTTCTGTACCAGATGACGGTATTTTATTAAAATTTGTAAGCCTCTATTCATAAATCAGTTTGCATTTTTTATTTAACCCTGCTGTTCACATCCAAAAATCTTTTAATATTCAGATTTTTTTTGGACAAAATGGAAAAGTCCTGCACCCACAACCTGGACTACGCTTCAGAGATTCAGAGGGAAAGTACAGTATTTAGCACTGCTCACAACTATTAAACTGTTTTTAATAGTCAACTAGCAGTTGCAGAACAAGTACTCGATTAGTCGATTACTCATGCACATCCTTACTCTAGATTGCTATGTTTTGAGTTGAGTGTAAACTTTACAGTTAATCTAAATGTAATTTCCATTAGTTTGCCATATGACCTTTTACACATTTTCAACTATGGGAGGCAGGGAGGGCAGACGACACATGGCTGGCAGAGCTCCTTGACCTCTGATATCAGTTTCATGGCTTTCTGTGTTTACTCCCAGCTGTATGTTGTATGATGCTACCCGCATATTCTGTTTTGCGTAGTGTGTTCTGGATGCTTGAGATGCACTGCTGTAAACCCTCCGACCTAAGTATTAAGTCAGTTAGTTTAGTCTTTTCTGTTATATTAGTACCATCATTTCTTTGCATTGAATGTGATGATGTATAGACCAATAGCTCATATGCATGTTTTATTTTTGTCTGGAGCCGTGGCGGTTGGTTTGTGTTTTCCTGTGGCTTGGTTACTGTTGATCCCAGACTGTGTCATTGTTCTAGTCTGTCATCTACATCTCAGCTTACCTAAAACAAAGTGAAACCCTAGGTATACCACCATGACTTACCATTTGTGTAAAGATATCTTGGTACAGAGCTCTACACAGCCCTACAAAGTTAAAATACAGTAACAAAGCCAACACTGAAGCTTGGTTTTAGTGTGATTTTTGTAGTTACTACAATTTTCACACGTTTGATACTGTTTAACACTGTAGTGTATTTAGATTCTATTTTTCACAAAAAGTGTTGCCATTGCATTTTACCTATGCATGACAGTACAGTGTGAAAAAAAAAATATTGTCTGTGATTGTGGAAAATTATTAACACTTATACACTGCCTGGCCAAAAAAAAAGTCACTGTTTGGATTTAAATTATGGTTATGATATGGGGTTGCTTCAATTGACAGGTCTAGGCTCAGCAATGTTATGCGGCAATAAAATGATGTCAGCTGACTACCTGAATGTACGGAATGACCAGATTATCTCATCAGTTGATTTTTTTCTTCCCTGATGGCACGGGCATATTCATCATCATCATGATCATGAGAGAGCTTTTTATATAATAGTAGTGCTTTCAATATTGCTGGAAGTAGAGCAAAAACAAGTCACAAAACAAAGAATATTTAGAGTCATGCACTGTTTTTAGTGTTGAATATATGCCACAGAAATACAGTGCATTCAGAAAGTATTCAGAGTGACCCATTAATTTTTTTCACATTTTATGTTGCAGCATCAATCTAATACTCCGTACCCCATAATGACAAAGAAAACCCCAGATTTTTGATAACTTCGCTAATGTATTAAAATGTAAAAACTGAAATATCACAATTACATAAGTATTCAGACCCTAATCTCAGTACTTACTTGAAGCACCTTTGGGAGTGATTACAGCCTTAAGTCTTTTTGGGTATGATGTGACAAGCTTTGCACAACTGGATTTGGGGATTTTCTGCCATTTTTCTCTCAAGCTCTGTCAGGTTGGATGGGGCCGTCAGTGGACAGCCATTTTCAGGCCTCTCCAGAGATGTTTAATTGGGTCCAAGTCTGGGCTCTAGTTGGGCCACTCAAGGATGTTCAAAAAGCTGTCCCTAAGCCACTCTTGCATTGTCTTGGCTGTGTGCTTAGGGTCATTGTCCTGTTTGAAGATGAACCTTCGACCCAGTCTGAGGTCCTGAGTGCTCTGGACCAGGTTTTCATTAAGGATATCTCTGTATTTTGCTATGTTCAGCTTTCCTTCTATCCTAACCAGTCCCCAGTCGCTGTTGCTGAAAAACACCCTCACAGCATGATGCTACCACTAGGGCTGAAATGATTAGTCAACGTTATTGAAAATGTCGACAGTAAAACATTTTCGACAAATATTTTCATTGTCGAATAGTCGTCTGATCTCATTTAAAGTAACATGAGTTAATATGAAACTCTAATGATGATGCGAGAGAGGAGCACTGCAGCTTGTGCCTGACTGAGAAAAGGAAGAAAACTAGAGATGCACCGATTGCAATTTTCTTGGCCAATTTCGATTTCCGATTTTTTTCCAAGTGTGACCTGCCGATTCCGATTTTTTTCAGATTTTCTTTCTAAGAACTATTGACCGCATACAAACAAAATCTACCTTTCTTCAATGCAAAATTTAATTTTCATAATAAAATAAATTATTAAACATTACAATTTTCCCCAAACAAAGTTTACAGGATCTTCTCTGACTTTTGTTATATAAAGTGCTCTGTGAAAGAGGTAGATATAACAATTAACTGCAAATTAGTTGCTTTATATAATAAAACAGATGTCATTTTCCACTATTTTTATAAATGGAACTTTTTCTATTTTTACTCGTCTAACAAAACAATTCCAAATATTACAAGCCTATGAACAAAACTGAAGTGTCCAATACATTCAACATTGACATTAACCCTCTGGGGTCTGAGGGTATTTTGGGACCTGGAGAAGTTTTGACATGCCTTGACATTTGTGCTTTTTTCAGTTGCTTAAAAACATATTAATGGCTAAAGTCTGATAACACTGTATTCAGCACAAACTGGGCTACATTAATATGTGAGAAACATGTGTGTACATGTTTGTATTTTTGAGAAAATAATGTTTATTCGTGGTTTTTGAAAAAACTACAATTTGAAGTCACTGAAATAAGGTCATATTACACATACTAAACATTTGTCCACAAGACTTTTGAGAACTGGATCTTTTAGCCTAGAGTTTTTGCTACAAAATGATGTGAAAACCATCCTGATCACTCATTCATACAAAACAATATAGTAATTTAACTTTTGTAAGACAATTTTAGTGTTGAAAGGATCTTTGGTGTTGTTATTCTAGGGCTCTCAATTGCCTGCTGTAGGTGTTCCATGACTCTGCTCCATACAGCAGGGTGGGGAGGAAAATGGCTCTGTAGTCTAGGAGTTTTGTTTGGGCTTTTAGGTCTCGGTCTTCTAAGACTCTATTCCTGAGTCTGGTGTTGGCTCCACTGGCACAACTCAGGCGATGGTTGACATCAGAGTCGATGTCAGCTTTTGAGGAAGGAAGGCTGCTGAGGTAGGGGAAGTGGTCCACATTTTCAAAAGTGGTGTTGTCCACTTTTATGGTGGGCTGGTAGATGGCTGGTTGGGTGACATTTGATGTAAGACCTGGGTCTTCGTGATGTTTAAGGCTAGGCTCAGGGCTCTGTATGCCTTGGCAAAGGCATTCAGGGTACCCTGGTGGTCTTCTGTGGAGTGTGCTGCGATGATGTTGTCATCCACGTACTGAAGCTCTGTGATGGTGGTGTTGCTGACTTTGCTCTTGGCCTTGAACTTGTTAAGATTGAAGAGTCTGCTGTCAGTTCTGTACAGGATTGGGATCCCCTGTGGCAGCTCTTCACCAATTAGGTGGAGTATGGCAGCAATGAAGATGGCAAACATGTTGGGTATGATGATGCATCGGTGACTCTGAGCTGGTGTTGCTGAGCACTGTGACTAACATGCCTTCATGTAGAAGACCCAGTATTCTTATGCAGTTGTTATGGCAGCCATACCTTGATAGAATGCTCCACAGAGCCTGGCAGTCTACCTTGTGAAAAGCCTTTGACAGGTCTATGAAGGCCATGTACAAAGGCTGCCTTTGTTCGTGGCATTTTTCCTGATTTTTCCTGTAATTGACGTGCTGTGATTATCATGTCTGCTGTACCTCTGGATGGGCAGAATCCACACTGTGATTCTGGGAGTACTTCCACAGACAGTTTGCGAGGACAAGAGCAAGGACTTTGCCTGTTGTAGACAGGAGCGAGATGCCCTTATGATTTCCATATTCAGCCTTGTCCCCCTTCTTCAGTATGGTCACTATTAGAGCATCCCTGAGCTATGAGAGAAGTTATTTTTTTCAAGACCTTGAGGAGTAGGGCATGGAAGTGGTACAGGAGTTCTGATTCACCTTCCTTTAAGATCTCAGATGGGATCCCATCTGGACTGGCAGCCTTGTTGTTCTTAAGGCTCCTGATGGCATCTTGTACTGCTGTTATAGTTGGAGGTTCCCCCATGTCCTCTCTGATGGGACTCTGGGGGATGTGGCTGGGAATGTCTGTTTCAGTTTTGCTGTCACAGTTGAGGAGTTCTTGGAAGTGCTCCTTCTATTTGGTGTTAATGGACTTGTTGTCCTTCAGCAACTCCTGCCCATCCTTTTAGCGCAGGGGGTAGAGGCCACGGTAGATTGGACCATAGACGGTCTTGGTAGCACTGAAAATGCCTCTGGTGTCACCCGAATCTGCCAGTCTCTGGGTTTCCAGAGCCTTTTCTGTCCACCAAGAGTTCTTTAGCTTCCACACTGGTCTCTGGACATCCACCTTGGGTCTGGAGTGATGGAGGGATTATGAGCTGGTTCCAAATGGCAAATCCAACACCATGGATCCTGGGCTCATCAGTAGCTTTTCATTTCCAGAAGAATGTGTAGCCACACTTCTCCTTCAGTTGTCCTTCGTCTGCCAGTCAGGTTTCAGAAAGGACAGCTAGGTCAATCCGGTAGCTCCACAGAATGTGTGCGCACATTCCAGGCTCCAAAGTTCATAGTTCTGTGTTTCTGACTGCGAATGGTGATCCATCTGGATGTTGTATTGCAGTCTGGAGGTTTGAGGCAGGCTATTTTTAGGGCACCTTTTCTAGCCCCTTCCACAGGTATGGTGGGCAGAGTGGATCCTTAGGAGGGCTGCTTAGTCATGGGTGCAGCTGCCAAAGGGCTCTTTCTGCCTCGTTCCAAGAGCCAAGCAACTGAATCTAGCACCCACCTCCTAATGTGCCGTTTCATGACTAGGGGCTTCCGGATCTCACAATCCTGTCCCCGTCACCACTTGCTGTTCGCCATAGTACTTAAACCGGGATGTTAGGGTGGATTTACTTTAAGAGGACGTCTGTGCATGATTTTGTTTAACGTGGGGAGACTGGTGCATGGACTGTCACCACACCATCCTTGATGGATCTGGGTCAGGATCCAGTGGTATGGAGTCCAAGACGACTGGTGGCCCTTTTCTACTGTAGCCTTCATCCGCCTTCCCAGCCATTGTGATGCTCCCCTAAAGTCAGCCATCATCCTCCGCCTATTCCACCGTTGAGGACTTGGTTGGATTTATCTTTGTCAGTGACCTCCCCCTCGACCTTTCTGCCATGGGTGTCCCTACCAGGAGCATAGCTCCAGGTGGCATTGATCACACACACACACACACACACACACACACACACACACACACACACACACACACACACACACACACACACACGCACACACACACACGCACACACACACGCACAAACACATCTGCATCATTTTTAATCAGTGTGGGTGAGTGTTAATAAGAGCAAAATTAAGCATTAATTTTGTGCTTCTGGGCTGCTAGCTTGGATGCTAAGTTTTAGCAGTGTGAGTCAGCATGACTGCAGATGACATCACCGTCTGGGCACAAAATCCAGCATCTCCTTGTTTTTCTTTCTCTCTGTCTCCTCATCACTGTCTCTATCAGATCGGGTGATTCCTTATGCAGTGAAGAGTACACAACACAGGCACTTTTTTGCATATTTTTGCTTGCCGGTAAACCTGCCCTCAGTGGCTTGATGTTGCTAAATAAATATTTAATTGACATTTGATCCAAAGGCTCTCCTCACCCACCTGCCAGAGATTACTTTGTAATTCTAACGAGAAGGTGTGTGTGTGGGTGTGTGTGTGGCAGCTCTCACAGACAGGCCTCGTGGCCGGTACTGTAAACAGGCTTTGACCTCGTCACACTGCTCTAGTTAAAAATGCCGGCTTATACAGTTTGAGCGTTGGGATTTCATGTTTGAGAATGAATACTACTAAAATAAGCTTTATAAAAGACTGGCTATTTTAGACTAAAAACTTTGATTGGGTGAGATAAAGCTGTTGCAAAATTGTGATACTATACATAGTTAGTTAGTTTAATAAACGTTATTACTGGGTAGAGGAATTTTTTACTTGAATAATTAATATTTATAATATTTATTGAACATTTGTTTATTTTATTATATTGGCGTTGCCATTGTTTAATAAAAGCAATAAACCACTTGAGGCCACTTTAAACCATGTTTTTACTGCAGTTACCACCATGTACCTAAAAAACGCATGTGTTATCCATGGTACAAATACTGTAATGCACAATCTCTCGTTGCTTATTGTTTTAACATGTTCTTATTTAACAAAATCTTACATTTGAACATGCAGTTTTTTAACATGCAGATTTTCCATAAAAATTTGAGTCTTAATATTCAGGCCCCTGTACATAGCCGATATGTTTAGTCTTTGCTTGTGAAGTTAATTATTATATCACACAATATTTGCATTCAATAAAGCTACACAGGAGCATAATGGAAATTAAAAACTCTTGCAATGCAAAATGCATGGACCTTTCTGAACTATTGTTGTGTTGACAGCTAAGTTAATAAGCAGAATGGACTCTCTTTGCGTGTCTTGTAGGGATGTTTCTGTCTGAGTGCATTATTCTCTGCTACACTAATGCTGTTTGCTCAGGTCATCGAAGCCCAGTCATGCAGAGAGCAGAACCACAGGAAATAACGGGCTCCTTCTGCCGGCAGCGGCACTCGATTCAGTGCCTGGCGACAGCCGTTTAGAAAACGGCACATTTCAAACACATAGGGATTCATTATTTTTGCCTAATTGAATAATTAGAGAATATGTGCCAGCCTGTTTTTTATGTCTGAGTGGCTGACTGGAATTCTGGAGACCCTTATGGTGATTTGTGTGTGTGTGTGAATTTTGTCTCTCAACCCATGGGTGGCATGCTATTGCACAGTGGGCATTAGAGGTTGACTGTTATGGGATTTTTAATGGCTGATGCAGATATCCAGAGAGCAGGGTGACCGATAGGCCACCTATCGGCCGGTATGTCACACAATTTATATTAAAGCAATATCACACAAGCAAGAGTGCTCTGTAATCACAGCCATGCTGATAGATGGACAACACAGCAGTGTGAAGTGTGACAGTGTAAAATTGCTTTTATACAGCAGTTCAACAAACAAACAAACAAACAAATAAATAAGTAGGGAAAAACTAAGGACTGTGTCAAAAAAACCTCATATGTGTGGAACTACTTTCTTATACCTCAGGATCTGCCTTTGCTTGTCCAAAAGATGCACCCAAGCCTCTGTTACTAATTAAAAAACACACGTTAGAAGTAGTAATGACAGCTTTGGCTGTCAGACAGAAACTAGGATGTATGTGTCTGTGTATGAGAGAGTGAGCGAGCGAATGAGCATGTGATTACCTTGCAGTGATGAACAGTAATGCTGCAACTGTTGGTTTAACTCTATTCCTCGGATGTGGTGTGATAGTAATCTGCTCCAGTTGGGGAGTGAAGCTGTCATATGTGCTATCAGAATTATTGTTTCATCGGAATTAATAATATTTCACTCACGTTAAAGTGTTAAGTTGTTGGAGAGATAACATGGAGAATGGCAGTTTCTTGAGGAACAAGAAAAATGTGTCTCTCCTCCGCTATGTTAAAACTTTACATCTCCTTTGCTTCATCTGTGGCACCCTGAGCACATTTAATTACTCTGTCTGTCACGACTCTCTGTGATCGGCAGTAATGCTGAATCTGTTAGTTAAACTCTATTTCTTAGCTGTAGTGTAGTAATTATCGGAGCGATCATGGAGTGAGGGACAATTCCAAATTACTCCAAAGAAATTCATGCCCTAACTGACAACACACTGTTTAACAACGTCAGATCAACTGGCTCATAGCACACAAGGCGGTCTTTTGTTGCCACCTGTTGTCTTAAATATTTAATGTCACAGTAGGGGTGGGCGATATGACCAAAATATTATATCACGATATTAGTCATTTTATATCACAAGAACGATATATAATCACAATATAGATTAAGTTTTCTGAAAAATCTATACAAATTGGTTTATATATTAAATAACGCTATTGTAATGACTTTTTAGAACTCCAGTCAGTGAATTAAATACTTCATAAATTTAAACTGCTCCCTATATATTTGGAACAAGACAAACAATGTTAAAGTAAAAAAATAAAAACAACTTGCTTTAAATCTACCTTACCAAAATGCTAAATATAACAGAATTCCACATTTCAGTGAAAAATATTGTTGACCAATATTATCAATATCATCACACTCCTGTATTCTCTGCACACACATGACTGTGTAGCAACGCACAGCTCCATCATTAAGTTTGCTGATGATACATCGGTGGTAGGTCTGATCACTGACAATGATGAAACAGCCTACAGAGAGGAGGTGCACACTCTGACACGCTGGTGTCAGGAGCACAACCTCTCCCTCAACGTCACTAAAACCAAGGAGTAGGTGTACCTCAGGAGAAAAGACAAAGATCACAGCCCCATCATCATCAATGAAGCACCGGTGGAGAGAGTCAGCAGCTTCTAATTCATCGGTGTCCACATTACTGAGGAACTCACATGGTCCGTCCACACTGAGGCCATTGTGAAGAAGGCTCACCAGCGCCTCTTCTTCCTGAGACGGCTGAGGAAGTTCGGAATGAACCACCACATCCTCACACGGTTCTACACCAGTACTGTAGAGAGCATCCTGACTGGCTGCATCACCGCCTGGTACGGCAACAGCACCACTCTCAACCGCAAAGCCCTGCAAAGGGTGTTGCGAACTGCCAGACACATCATCGGAGGTGAGCTTTCCTCACTCCAGGACATATATAACAGGAGGTGTGTGAAAAAGGCTTGGAGGATCATCAGAGACTTCAGCCACCCGAGTCATGGGCTGCTCTCATGGCTTCCATCAGGCAGGTGGTATCGCAGCATCAGGACCCGCACCAGCCACCTTAATAACAGCTTCTTACCCCAAGCAATCAGACTTTTGAACACTTGATCTCTCACGATCAATAATCAGCACTGCACTTTATTAGCCTCAGACTGTACTCACATTTTATACTTCTCTTAATAACACTCTGGCAACTGACTAACAACCGACAGCAGAATATCAACACAACACTTCATATTTATTTCCACTGATTACATTTGTATGTAGTCTTCTTATTTGGTGTATACTATATAGTGTATATTGTGTTGTGTAACAGATGTGTAAACTGTGTTATCTGTAAATCAGATGTTTATTGTTATAGTCATACTGCTATGTTGCTCGGAACTGCACCCAAGACTTTCACCCACTGTTGCACTTGTGTATATGGTTGAGTGACAATAAAGGGATTTGATTTGATTATTATTATAAACTTTGCTCAAGAAACAGAAGATCTTCTCAAAACAAAGTGACAAAGCAAATAAAACATAATTGTAACGTAGTTCAAGGGAAAGGAGGAGGCGAGAACCGGCTTGTCAACATAAATAATATTTTAATGATAAACTTAAAAGGACAAACACACACATGACGGACATGTCCGTAAATTATCTCTCTCTCCCGCACCACCGTCTACCATCAGCCTTTATCCCTCTCGGAGGCTTGATTAGCCTGATATGGGACTGGGTGTGTATCATCACGACCCGGCCCCGCCTTCCGCACTGCCACAATAAGTAACAAAAATATTCAATGAAATAAACATGAAGAAAATAAATATCGCTTCTTGCAAAATAATTAAATAACCAAATTAATGCATAGTTCATCTTTTGGCTTTCATAATATTCTTTTGCGTCCTTCATTTTGTTGTGGTAAAATAGATTGCTTGTATTATGAGTGATTATCATCATGAAAACCACAGTTTCAAGATAAAAATGTTCTGATATGTACACCATGTTGCACCTGTTTCAATAACAAGCTTATGATGAGGAGAAGGGCATGACCGGGCTGTGATGGAGAACGGCCGGCGCTGAATCAGCTGATCAGCGGGAGAGCGAGATATGTGGCAGCCAGAGATGCCAGTTCGGGAGAGAGAGACAAATGGCCGTGTTGCATGTGTGTCTGTGTTTGTATATATTGGTTTTATGTTGAGTTTTATCATTAAACTTTGTTTTTCTGTTCAGCCAGTTCCCAACGACTTCTTGCCCACCTTTACCTGTTACAAAGCTCCTCGTCATTTTCTTGACTTGTTTGGGATGCGTCCAATTCTTTAGTGATTTCTTTCTCCATTAGGGGTTTTCCTGGTTCAAAAATGATTAAGTAGCATGGGTGATGCTGCTCTCTGATGAGCTCTCTAAGCTCCTGTCTCTGGAGCACAAATATCAGGAAGCCTGCTGGACTTGAACGCACTTCGGAGCTCCAGAGACACACAGTCACGTGAAACATTTGTGTGTCAGATAAGTGCGATGTTCAGGGGACCGCAGAAAACTTTTCAATGCCGGAAAAACCTTGTCCATGTCTCTTCAATTCTCTCAGTCTCACGTGAAGCCCAGTGATAGATAAGCCCACGCTGTGCACATGAATATTTAAAAATCACAATATGCACAATATAGTAAAATCTCTACCAATTGACACTTTATATCATCGCCATGATATATATCGTCATATCGATAAATGAAAATTCACACATCTACAGTAGCTGCTCTTACACATCTGCACAGCTCTTACACATTTGGAACACCACAAACCCAAAAGGATTTATACAAACAATAAAGTGTCCCAGTACGATGATGTGAGCTATAAGCAAACTTGGAACTCCTCTCGTCCAGTCAGATTCGAGGACCGGAATTAACTGTTGTATAAATAATAATAGTAAATTACATATATTTTGACACAAACATATATATATATGTTAGCAATATATTTTCTCAACTTTGTAAAAATATCTTTATTCTGTTGTCTTTTTGTGTTTTAGATGATAGATAGCAGTTTCTCCTGGTTTCTGTTTAGTCTTTCCACTTAGTAATATGTTTGCATGGAGAAATTGTAATACATTAGTGTGGCAGGGCGGAGGGCAGGGCCGGGTCGTGATGATACACACCCGGTCCCGTATCAGGCTAATCAAGCCTCCGAGAGGGATAAAGGCCAATGGCGGACGGTGGTGCGACGAGAGAGAGATCATTTACGGACATGTCTGTCGTCATGTGTTTGTGTCCTTTGTTTTAAGTTCATTATTAAAACCTTATTTATATTGTCAAGCCGGTTCTCGCCTCTTCCTTTCCCTTGAACTACGTTACAATTAGGAAAAAGGAAATAACAGCAGTGCACACAGTAGTCTAGCAACCACGGATTGTATGTATGCATTAGAAATCTCATTGCAGACAGTATATGATAGAAGTTTGATTGATATTTGCCTTTTTTACCATTAGACAAGACAGTCTGTGCTTTTAAATGCACATAGAGGATCGCCCTGAAGCTCTCCGGTTACATTAAAGCACGTCATTCTGTATTCATGATGCACATAAGCATGTTTTGTGCCGCTCTGTATTGGAGCCTTTCTTGTTTATTACTTTTCTTACTTTAATAGTATTGTGCAATAAGATGTTATAGTTATATAGCCTATTTATTTGTTGAGTATCTTTTAGTCACCATGTTGATGTGCTCCACTTGGCATCCGTATATCACTTGGAATGCAAGCGTGATTGTAAAAAAAAAGAAAGAAAAAAGAATACAATGCAATCGTTAGTTGCACCTCTTTAAATTTACACATTCACAAATGAGAGGTACCAGATAGTCTTACATTGAAACATAATTTTCCTCCTTACAAGCCAAGAAAGCAGTAGGCGAACTCACAAACTCTGTTCTTTTTCAGGTTTCAGGCTCCAAAGTCTCTAAAATATACTGCCAAGCATTACAGCCGATGTCTATTGCGGGCTTTAGGTCAAAAGCTGCTATATACCACTTAAGGAATGAGTAATGTTGATTTTTCATGGTGTGGCACTATAACTATTGCAAACAATGTTGCTAAACACCATTGCTGTGCATGACTTTATTGTCTGACTAAAAATAAAAAAAGACTTAATAAATCCACAAAAAAGGTAATTGAACGAATCTGAACAAATCTTTTTGGTAAAAGTCTTTGGTCAATACAGCAAACTTTATACTGCAATATCCCCAACAGACACTCTTAGTAACTTGTACAGCTCAACCTCCTGCCCACATGGAAAGGATGGGTAGTTGTTGGCTGAACAACTGAGCATAAACGTAAGGTCATGACCTTACACATGGTTTCATGTAGAGCAACGACTATTTAGTAGGGATGGGCATAAGTACATAAGTAGGAAGGGACAGCAAAGATCAATCATGAAAACGATGATCGATAATAATCATGCATGACATACATTTTTCACAAAATTTGAAATTCAGTGATGACTATAAACAAATGTGTGAAAGATGGGCCTTATTTTACATTTTAACTCTATTATGTCATAATTTTCGGCGGTAACTTGCGGTCTAATCATCACAGTAACAAGCTCCAACACAGCACACTGAGACTTTCTTTCCAGGGAAGAGACAGCGCTCAACACTCTGGAGAAGCGCACAGACACTAGGTGAGGTCTTTCTTTCAAACAGGTAGACAGAGTGTAGCTAATTGGAACAGTACGCAGGGTCATCTAAACTATTTTACATTTTAACATGGCATATTAAAAATGTGATGGTTATTGAATCTCCGGTCAAGCCAACATGTATTTTCAAACACTGTTCAGCCAGCCACAATGAAAACAGTGGTGCAAGCTTCTTAAGATAATTACCGTAACCTGAAGGAAGAGCAGAGATACATCTTTCTGAGCATTCTTTCATTGAGTTGGTCACCGAGTCTTCATATAATGACAAAATATATATTTTGATTATGCAATTTTTTTCTTTACTTTTTGTAGCACTATGTTATAACAGCCTATCGTAATGAATATGTGAGACACTGGAACAACAACAAGATGCAATGCATCAGCAGCCAAAGATGTCTGTCTGACATATATGTATGCCAGACAGACGTCTTTCTCAATTAATCACTTCTACTCGAATAGACAAAATGAACAAAACATTTAGAGTGGTTTTAATTAGTCGTCATCTGGCTTTGATGTGTTGGTTAATGCCTGAGATAAGGTTAATGATTGTAAAAAGCAAGCTAAACCATTTAGAGCATTGGTGAATGACAGCGACTGTTTCCGTGACTGTGCTAATAGAAGGCTGCTGGAAGGAAGTTTTTGCCAAAATCTTGTCTAAAAGGCTGCAACTGCTTATTTTTCTAACTGTTAGTTGCTTAAGATGTCTAAGGTTTTTCATTTAATAAGTTATGTGGAAGTGCTGAAGTATTTTACAAGAAATAATAACCTGTAGTGGGTGACCACAGTGCTGCATTAATTTTCTCATTTTCTCAGTTTGAAGTGTGATTAGATGACATTGAGTTGTTATTCAGCTTCCCAGTGAGCTGATAAGCACTTCAAGTTAAGCTAAATCGACAGCGTTTGTGGCATAATGTTGATTACCATAAAAATTTATTTCGATTCGTACCTCCTTTTCGTAAAGAAAAAGCAAAAATCGAGGTAACAGTGAGGACCTTACAATAGATGGGAACAGGGACAATAAAAGTGAACGTGGCCAATTTTTGGATGGTTTAAACACAGAAATGCGAAGCTTGTAATTTTATAAAAGCACATGCTTTAATAATTCTGTTAAAACTTGTGTATTATTTGAGTTGTAAAGTTGCTTTCATTGTCATTTCTACAGTCGTTTCAGGGTTTGGTGACATTACATTGTCATGGTAACAAAGTAAATAAAAAAAATTGTCATAAATAGGATAACCTCACAGATGTCTTAAATTCTAAAAGGTAATATGCTTAATGCATTTATTGGGGTTTTCATGTTGAGTCTGAAGTCACAGTGGGCTGTTTAGATAAAAATGTTATTTTAGACCGGAAAAAGTTTGACTGTTTTGTGTTTAATTATATTTTAATATCATCTTGTAAAACATGTAAATGTTATCAGCAAATTCAAACAATAAATGTTATTTTGAAGCTTCGTAATGTAGTGACCAATCATTGACTAATGGATGTGCTGCATATAGCTCTCTCCATGATCTTTTGAGTTCATAGAAACATAATAATTATAACATTAGAAAGCTGAGACTTTCTTTTTCACACCCCATCCACATCCTTATCGGAGTTGGACACAGCGGAGTCAGCCTCCGCCACCTTTTCCCATTTACCCGCCTCGTACTTTCCGATATGATATTATTATCAAGCTTCCCAAGGAGAACTTTTTCCTTGCAGTAATGTCCTCAGCTCTTGTCTACTGAAGTTTTTGTTTCTTTTCCCATGTCAGATAAAAAGTTATCAAATGGTAAATTCTCCTCTGATAGTTAATGTTGTTAAACAAACACTTTTCATGCACTTTATATTAAAAATAATTATTGCGAGGTGCTTGCTACTTAAAATAATAATAAAAAAATGGTTAATATATAAATGTATCGTTACAATTTACAAGTGTTGTAGTATTGAATTTGTTGTAAGCTATTAGACAAGGCAACTCCATTAGCTGGCTGATCAGAAATTGTCAAAGCCTGCCTTTTTATTCTTAGGAAAAAAATTAAGATGTTCTTAATTTTTTATTTTTTTGGAGAACATTCTTACAAACTTCTTATAATTTATCCTAAGCACTTTCTAAAAAAACATTTTGAATCCAGCCCCTGGTTAGAAATCTTATGATCATTACTGTAATACAGTAATGAAAGTCATTCTGTTTGGACACAATGTTTTTATTTAAGATCAACACTACAACACTTAAGATCACAAGTACTAGGGCTGCAACTAACGGTTATTTTAATAATTGATTAATCTTCGGTTATTTGTACGATTAATCGGATAAAAAAATAGAATTTATTTTCTGTATTTTATTAGAATATGATTTTTTTTTTAACTGAAATGATGAAAGGTGTAAGAATTTGGTTTGACTTACATTACTGAATTCACAATTCATGAAAATTACATTTAAATGTATTATTATTATTATTACTTTTAGGAAATATGCGAAACAGTTCCTTTACTTGTAAAACTTTATAAAAAATGCTCATCAATAAAGAGTAAAATGATCCATAGGGCATGGAGTGGGACAAAAAATCAGCCCAGCAGATGGCAATAGTGACACGAGAATAGAAGCATGAAGATGGATTTATTTTTAGAAACGGTAGTTTTACATCTGCAATCCTCGGTATTGCTCTGCTAACTTGCTATGTAACGTTACTGTTTTGGTAAGGTTTTACTATTCAGCTGTGGGCCTAAAACTGTGTAACAAAATGGTCGATATCAAGAGTCTTATATAATTATATAATTACAAGCTGCAATGTTATGGCTGCTATCCATGGTAGTCCATGGCTAACTTGCTCACTAACTGGGAATAAGCCTCTGTTCTCCGTTCATAGCTCTGGTGACAAAATTTTGGCAGCACTCATTCCAGCAGTAGATGACTAACTTAGATGCATTACGTGTCTTTTACTTGAAGCTTTGTTAGGTTCACAATAATCAACAATGTACTTGTAAGAACGCTACTAAATTAAAAGTTACCACTGTGAAATATACTGCTCAAGTCATGCTTGCGAAGGTGGTTCGTGTCGATCAGCTTGTTCTTCCAAACTTTCATTAACTTACATCGGATTCTTGCTCGAACTGGTACAGCAAAAACTGATGCCACTGTTACCATAGTGTAGAGTTTACAAGCCTGAAACTCTGTTATGGTAAGGGGTGTTACATTTCCGACACACTCTCTTAAGTGGTTGACCAGTCACAACAGGCTGGGCCAGCTGAACTATCAGAGCAGACTGGGCTTTTCAGAAAAGGTGGCTTTAAATAGACAGGAGGTAAATCAGAGCGTTTCAGCCAGAGTAGGAAAAGCGGGGAAAAGAAATGTAGTGTAAGAAAAATTTTGTGTTTTTTGAACATTAAAGCATGTAAACCTATTCTAATAGACCCTCAAAATAAAATTATGAACCTGTAAATTATCGTAATTGTACTAATTCTGCCCGGCAGGAAAATACATAATTATGTTTTTCTTGTACACTGTCACTGATTACATACATTTAAGTATTTAAATATTACTGTTTTTAAAATAGTATTTTCACAGATTACATGTTTCTAAACTATTCTTTTAAAAAATTGTGTATGTTTATCCAGTAATATAATGTTTGCCATAGTATAAATTTACTTGTGAAATCAGACATTACATGTGGCATTATCAGGAGGACTTTCAAATATCATGACTCTTAGCATTATTATACATTATATTCAGAATTACATTCAGTTTAATATAGTTCAATCATCTGTAAACCCTGTGCAAATTCACTCTCACGCTGAAACGACTCATCCTGATGCTCACTGTTTTACATGCACTTACATGAGTAGGAGGATACACTTTAAAAACCGGCACACCTTGACCACTGAGACTTCAGTCTGATATCCATGGAAGCTGCGCAATTGATTACATTGAAACTGATATCGACAGTTTAATCAAAATGATTTTGCTCCCTTTCTCCATTGCGATCGATTTGATTGACGTGGATGGACGCACTTGCTTGCTCAGTTTAACGGAGACTCTCTTGTCAGAACAAACAGTTTAGCAGAATACGTGGTTGATTTTCAATTTATAACATGCATTATAAAACATTGAAAATAGTGGTAAAATGCAAGTTATTTGTTGGAGAGAAACAACTCTCACGCATCAAACAGCACAAGCACTCTGTCAACGCACCTGATGCAGCATCCGCTCCATATGCTTATTATGTGCTTCTTTGAAGTGTTTATAAAGTGCTCTCGTGCATTGGACGACTTGTCTCCGATCTTTTTCTAAAGAGTTTCTTCATCAAACACATTTTTCACTAGGCTGTGCACTGACATCACTGACAGGGCTTCTCTGTGCTTACTGCAAATATCCAACTAATCGTTAATGAAATTAGTTGTCGTTGTTTTCCATTATCGACAATCATCGATTAGTTGTTGCAGCCCTAGTAAATACTTTGCAATTTAGGCTTAATAATATATCACAATATAATTTTGCTTTATATTAAATATATTGCTTTACTAATCTTAACAGTGATTTTTTTTTTTATGTATCTGAAAAAAAGGCTTAATTTTTGTTTTACAAAATTTAATTTCTTGTTTCTTTCGATTTTTAGGGACATGTTCTTGGTAGGCTTTGTAAGACTAACACACTGTTTGAAACACTGAAGTTGGAGAGCGGCATTCCCATTGTGCCTTAATGTCATGACATCGTTTTTTCTCCACAGCTCTGTTTCTCTTGCTGTGTGCAGCAGGAGAACATAGAATTGAAAATGTGTGTCTGATTACATTGAGAAGGGTTGAGACAGATTACCTTTCCCTGATTGCAAAGAAGTGGGCTCTCTCTCTCTCTCTCTCTCTCTCTCTCTCTCTCTCTCTCTCTCTCTCTCTCTCCACCTGTTTCCTGTTCTCTCTAAATATGTAATGCTGTGCCCTGCCCTTGCTGGCTGAAAAGCCTTTACAGACATACTGTTCATCACCCACAACACGTCCTTTGTGTAAAAAGGGCAAATGGAGGGCAATGACCCTTCAATCTCACATCTCTCACTTGGTCTTTTGAGGGTCACGCTGTGGGAAATGCATGTTGTTTTTATTCCGTCACTTCATACAGTATAGGGACTAATCAAATCACCAATCCAGTGCTTAACTAGCTTTACTGATTCAGATTGTTAAACCAGTTTGTTCCAGTGTGGCATTAGTGTTTAATTTACACCCCATCAGTGAGGTTTTTCGATGCCAGCCGGAGACTGCATTGATCTTGTGTGCTCTGTCCACTGTACAGAGAGGCACAGCAGGCATTGCGCTAGCCGCACGGACAACAGATCTCTCCACGCTTGTCCCATCAAGCTTTGCCCAGGCATTGGTGCTTTCTGATTAGCTGTGGCAGCTGTGGCCAACAAGGCGGTGCGCCCAGTTGGCACAGGTACATCATGTAGCAGCTGCTCTCAATAAAGAGCTGCTGACATCAGCTGGCCACTAGAGAGGACCAGCAAGCTGAACTGAAGCATTGTCAAATACTTTATGGAGCTTTACAAACTTGTTGGCTTGGAGTTTGGAAGTGATCACCGTGACCTGCCTTGCAAATCGGTTTCATTGTTTTTATTAGTTAAATGCAACTGAATGCATAAAGAAAAAACTATTTGTATATATTTACATTGGCATAACTTGCCATGACACACTAGACACATTCCCGAATGACTTTCCATCTTCTGTTTTCTCTGGAAATTAAGTTTCAAAATGTTCACAATGTTATTTTAAAGAAAATACATAATCTTCATTTATTTGCTGCGGTAAGTACTTTCTACAGCGCATGCAGTCGTGTATGTTAGGTTGTGTGTGAGTGTTATCCAGCGCTGACAGGAAATCATTAGCGCTGTCTGAGGGGAAAAGGTGCAGAGTGACGCAGTTCTAATGGAAGCTAAGGTGGCAGTCTGCTCTGCCATAGACCCCTGGGGAGCGCCCGCAGCATCCATCCACCTGTCTATCTGCTGTCCCTTCCTCTCCACCTGTCTCTCTGTCTCCTACTTGCTCTTTTCATGTACGTTCAGGGAGCATTTCCTCTACTCTGTTTTACTGTTGATGGATAAAGCAGAAGAAGGGATGTATGTACACTGAAAAAAATTCATGGTTAGATTTACTTGAAGTTAGTCATTACTTAACTTTATGACATAATATTGATTAAAGTGAGTGAATACATTTAACTTAAAAAAATTTACTGAATTCACAAAATTTATTTAAAAATATGATATGCAGGGTACTTAAACAGTTACATTTATGTAGACATCTTTTTAGAACATGACATGTTTAGAATTTTCCTTACAAACATATGTTTAAGCTTGTATGTTTGTGTTTGTTTACATACGGAAGCCTCCCACAGGGAAATTTGATGCATGCTATGTAGTCGATTAGACGACATCACCTTGCATTATTGGCGATAGAAACAAGATACAGAGCTGCGCACGCAGACCTCAAAACTTGGTGCACAAAACACCATGATGGTGACAATCAATGGGTAATTTTGAGTAGAAAATTTACTGAAGATTGCACAAAACAAGAAGTTGCCAAATGTTACAACAAAATTTACAATAAAAACTGTGTAAATAAACATGCAAACATTGAAACCATGCAAGCTCATTTATTATTCAAGCCCAGTTCATGCTGGAAACATCAGCTTTGAGAAGTCAATAAAATTGTACCTATTTTATTTACCAGTGAAATTTGCTCAAATTAGTGAATACATATGACAAGGCTTTCTAGTTTAGAATTAATATGAGATGACACATTGTAAAAATAACTTAGAATTTTATTTACTTAAAATAAAAATATTTACTTAAATGTGCTGTAAGCAATTTTAGCCATTCTAGAATTTCGATAAACTGAGCCATTTGATTGGCCACGCCCACTTTATTCACAAACCCTGCACTCCAAAGATACCAAATTAGCTTTTTTTTAACACAGACATGAGCAGAAATGGTTGTCAAAAACAACAGCAGCAAAATAGTGCCCTCAACTGACAAATTTTATGAACAACATGGCATAAAAATGGCATTGTGCCTCAGTATTTCGCTGCAATTACAATACTATGGTAACGTGCAAAATGATTGACAGGCAGAAAGCGACATTGTCTGTGTCATTGTCACTTATTTCATTATTATCTTTCAGGGAGTAGTAAAGATTTTTGCATACCTTTTCATGAAGAAATTGCTTGCATCACCTTTAATAGCAAGAGCTTTCATTTATAAATGTTTGAATGTAGAATAACTTAAATTTTTCCATGTTCATGCTTTAACTTATTCATTGTAGAGAGTATTTAATCTTTTCTGCTATATTTACTACAAAATATTTTAAATAGTTTATCATAATCACGATTATTTTGGTCAATATCGAGATCACGAATGTCTAACACGATTACTCATTGACTTTGGAAACATCATGCATTTATTGCGCTTTAAAGAAAAACTTGTCTTTTTAACAGTGGATTTCCTTGAACTTGAAATGTAAACTGTACTGGGTAGGAGAGGAGGCTATTGTCATATGGTGATTATTTTATATTAGCTATGGTAGACAAATATAGGAAAGCCTCCATCACCAATATTTACAGCAGGGATGCTCAAACATTTATGGAATTAGATCTACTTTTTCATCATGTTATTGCAGCAAGATCTACCATGTACAATAAAGGCTATACATTATCACAATGTCAAAATTGCAGTAGTCTGCAGTGAAATTTGATGAATCTCAATACCAGCTTCAAAACCACAACAAATAATAACACTAACTAATATGTTAATTATGGAAGAGTGGTTTTAAGTAGGGTTGCAACGGTATGAGATTTTCACGACATGATAACCGTCTCAGAAAATATCACGGTATTACACAATTAGTATTATCAGTGAAAACAGAAGGGTTTTTTTTTATTTTTTTATTTTTTTGAGCACTTTAATATGAGCACTTTATTATAATTGAAACTTGAAACCATTCTTATTGAAGTATGTTTAAAAAAAAAAAAGTCTAATTTTTTAAAATAAATAAAACAAATTGAAAAAATAAGCTAACAGAATTATAACAAACTGAATTATAAACATGATAAATAATAGCATGTAACTATAACATGTTAGATAACTAAAGCATCTTAGTTTACATGTTAGCATAGCATGTTAAATTAACTAACTGAAAAATAACAGCTGTGTGAGCTTATAAATTACTGTCCTATGATTATTAATAATTGACATATACTGCTCCTGTCTGTACCTTTAACTCTGTGGTTCTCAACTGGTTTCGCTTCAGGACAGATTTTACATTGGAAATCAAGTGGCGACCCACCATAATAAACGTAACCTGAATTTAATGTATCCTGGGGCGCATTTCCTTTTATGTTGAATAGTTTTGTTCGTGATATTCCAGTACAAGGACATGCATCAAGTGACATTATTGTTGATGTTGATGTCAACAACAAAATCTACAGGAAGTTTTCTCTCCACCTTTTAAAAATTGAAGAGCATATTTACTTATATGAGCCCATTATCATCCTGTTTGTTTCCCTGCTGTTCGCGACCCAGTCCGAATAGACCAGTTGAGAAACATTGCTTTAACTCACACACACACTCACTTATGTCAGATCCCCTCGCCTCGCTTCTCTCTGACATTTTCTCTGCTGCATGTGTGTGTGTGTGTGTGTGTGTGTGTGTGTGTGTGTGTGTGTGTGTGTGTGTGTGTGTGTGTGTGAGAGAGAGAGAGAGACGCGAATTGACGAGTCTGACAAGCAGTCAAGGATGAAAGGTGATGCGCATGTGAGATTCTCCGTTCGGTTGCATTTTTTTCTCAATACAGTACAATATAAGCAAATGTACATGATATGATAACCGTCAATTTTCATACCGTTGTATACCGTGAAACCAGTATACCGCTGCAACCCCAGTTTCAAGTTCTTGGGTAATTATTCAAGACTTATGAACAGTCAGTAATAAAATAATAATAAAAACAGCAATGAATAGAAATAGATTAAAAATAAAAGAACAAAAATTACAGATTAAGAAAATGATGTGCTTTTTTAACAGTTTTAAATGTTTTTAACAGCAGTAGGCTGTGATATATTCAAGTAAACATTCAGAATGAAATGCAACATAAAGCTTCTACTGGTCTTCACTGTATGATTATGATAAATTTCTTGTTTTCTTGTTATGGTTGTTTGATTATTATACTGACACACTAGACATCAGCAGGTCTATTAACTTACATTTATACTTACAAGTCTGACATTTGAATACAAATCCGCTTTTTTCTCTGCTGTTTACGTTCACTTTAGTCATATCTCTGTGTTTACATGAATATCTCACCAAGATGGGCATTTCGCAGAATTTTGAAATGTATTTGACTGTTCAACGTGCATGAGCATTTTCAGAACACACGCATGTTCTGCACACACACATACGCCATCTGTCAGTCAAACAGGGCGCAGCTCTTGGTAGATCACTAGCAAATTATAAAATGACGTGCTCTGAATTACTTTCAGCAGCAGAATAAGAATATGAACTTTCTAATAAGTGACAGGCCTAGGCTATCACAAATATTGTCAGTTATTTTTTTTAGTTATTGACATTTTAATCAGTCTTAATCAGAAAGTAAAATTCTCTTTCACTTGCCCCATCAAAAATCCACTCGTCCCGTACAAGCAGACAAGCGTTAATGTCGAGCCCTGATTAAATATTGTGTTTAACATTCTCCAATAAAAAAAAATTCTTCTGAGGTACACTACCGTTCAAAAGTTTGGGGTCACTTGTCTGAAATTTTTCTCATGATCTTAAAAATCTTTTGATCTGAAGACATTTGCTTAAATGATTGAAATTAGTTTTAGAGACAAAAATATAATTGTGCCAATATATTAATTTATTTAATTACAAAACTAAAATTTTATTTAAAAGAAAAAATATGTTTTTGAAATGGATGACCGAATAATTAAGAAAAACATCCACTAAGTGCCCTGCATATAGATGGGAACTCCTTCAATACTGTTTAAAAAGCATCCCAGGGTGATACCTCAAGAAGTTGGTTGAGAAAATATCAAGAGTGCATGTCTGCAAATTCTAGGCAAAGTGTGGCCACTTTTAAGATGCTAAAATATAACACAGTTTTGGGTTGTTTAGTCACAGCATAATTCCCAAATTTTCATTTCTGTTATTCCATAGTTTTGATGACTTTACTATTATTATAAAATGTGAAAAAAAAATAAAAATAATAATAAATAAAGAATGAGTAAATGACCCCAAACTTTTGAACGGTAGTGTATAGCTAGAAGTACATGTACATTTGTTTTAAAGGAGTTTTAGATAAGACTAATAAAAAACTTATTTTGTTTCAGTGTATAATGGGCTAAGCTTACACTCTCACCTTTATGTACACTTTGATCCACCTTTAACCCTATGGGGTCTGAGGGTGTTTTGGGCCCTGGAGAAGTTTTGACATGCCTTGACATTTGTTCTTTTTTCAGTTGCTTAAAAACATATTAATGGCTAAAGTCTGATAACACTGTATTCAGCACAAACTGGGCTACAATAATATCTGAGCAACATGTGTGTACATGTTTATATTTTTGAGAAAATAACGTTTATGTGTGGTTTTTGAAAAAACAAAAATAAGGCCATATAACACATACTAAACATTTGTCCACAAGACTTTTGAGAACTGGATCTTGTAGCCTAGAGATTTTGCTACAAAATGATGTGACCATCCTGATCACTCATTCATACAAAACAGTATAGTAATTTAACTTTTGTAAGACAATTTTAGTGTTGTCTGTCTCGATATGTGAGGAGGCGTGAACTATCATGAATATTGAGGTAATTTACACCTGAGGACACAAAAGACGCCTCCCCTGGGCCCATCAATGAGGAATGTGACAGAGAGAGGATGAATGTGAGGAGACTTAATGATCAAAATCAAGTTTTGACGCTAGTGCGTCCTGCTGGATATTTTCGTCATTACAGCAGAAACAACTTAAAATACTCCATCATTTTGGGGCATACAGATACATGTAAGACGTCATTAGAGACTATAAAGGGTCTACTTTGATTTGTGTACACTCATAATAACAATGAAACATTGTGCTTTTGTAAAATAAATAAAATAAAATGGGTGAGCTTCCAGCAGTCTCTGTGTTCACGAGCATATTTCTGAAACACGTCAAAAAAATGACCTGAAACTCCGCGAATACTTATCACACACACATGAAACATATGTCTAAAGAAAGCTTAAAATGTCTACTTTTAAATAAAACAATTCAAATTTAAAACAAATATTCTCCTGCAATGTAATCTGTATGAAACAAAGCGCTGTACAGTTTTTACCGGTTCATCTAATTATCTCTAATGTGATCCCACCCACCAGCAGAGTGCGCCATTCATACGCTAATGTGCTGAGACGATCAACGCAAATGTACACTGCTGTAATGACAAAAAATCCAGCAGGCGCATCCGTCGACCCCAGAGGGTTAACTCACAAAAAAAAAAAAAAAAAGTTATCTTCTTAATAGAGTTCATTCTTCATGATATACACACAGTGAACATCACATATATTATGATACACTATGTCGCGAGCCATCACGTTATAATTTCTAGCTGCAGCAAAGGCATGTCGATTATCTTGTTTTCATAATCGTTGAAAGCCAAAATTGTAATTGAAAATTAAATGTGATTGATCTCTCAGCCTTAGGCCGATTCCCCTGCAATGTATAAACACCATTGTTCTCAAGTACTTTCAAAACAAAGCTCTATTGTTTGAGCATCTCGACCAGCACGACATGGCAACATTAGGTCAACCAATGGCATGGCAGTCTGTTTGGCAGTTGGGAGGAGTTCATTATACCGGTGAAACAGACGTTATTTTTGTAGTTCTATTTGGTGCCACATTCGGCAAATAAATTATTAACTGGACCATTGAAACCGGACCATGAACTTTGATGTCTAGTTTAGACATGTTTAAATAAATAAGAAAAATAGTTTATAATCTAGTTAAGAGTTCTAGTTTTCTGTAGATTAGTGACTCACTAGTTTATTGATTCTTTGCTCAGAACCAAGATCGTTTTGGCTTTGAACATCTTGAAGCAGTGCTGTTTTGCTTACAGACTCTGATCAAAGCTTACTGATTAGTCCCACTAACCTGAAATCCTTCTCTACTTCCTTCTCTATTGGGAGGTTACACATTCAGACGGGGCAGGCTTGTTCCCTACTGAGGGCTAAACAGGTGTTTAAGTTTTTGCGGTGAATCTCTGTTGTTTGGAGCTTTGTTTTTGCTGGAGTCTCCGCAATAAGTGTTAGCAGGGGTTAGCGCATACCTTTGAACAATTGTCAGCGCTTGTGATGCTGCTAACTTCTTCTTTCTTAACACCAACTGAAAGAATTTTGTCAGATCCGAACAAAGAGACTAGGAAAGTGGCACATTACCTTAGAGAATTTGTGAACAAATGGGCAAAATGTCGAGAACAGACATTAATATTTAATACTTTATTTTTACTTTTTTCTTCTTTTTTTTTTCAGAAACTGCAGACCATTTATTGTGAAAGTGTCTTTTTGAACAACATGCTTTCATAAGTATTTGTAGTTATTCATATGTAAAGTGCGGTTCTAGCACACGTAAATTTGCTTAGGTTTCACAGACTCTGATACATACAAAATTTACATTTTACAGGCTCTAAAATGTAAATAATTGTGATTTTATTTATAATAAAGATTTACAAATGTTTTCAAATCCTCATAGTGAATTAATGGAATTAATCTGTTAATTGTATTTATAATCATTGAGATGAATTAAATGCTCAATACCCTCACATTTACTTAATCCAATTGTCGCATTTACCTCAACTGGACATTATAGCTGTAGGTGCCGTGTTCGACTTATTTAGAAGGATTTCATCATTTTATTATAGGCAGAGAGAGCTCCATATTTCAGCTCTGTGTGGCTATTGAAGCATTAGCTCTGTGAAATCAAGATGTGGGGTTGCTCTGATGGCTTGTGGTCCATTCAGACATTAAAAAGGAAAGAAGAGAACTGATGTAGAGCAGTGGGTAATGAAGTGGACATGATCAGTAACAACATTTAGACAGATTCTCAACCTTTTCCTACCACCCGCTGCACTCACACATGGGAGCATGATGTACTGTGTGTCTGTGTGTGTGTGTGTGTGTGTGTCTGTGTCTGTGTCTGTGTGTGTGTGTGTTGAATGTCTTAAGGTCTAGTGTTGTATACAATTGGTATTTTGTATTTTTTACAGTTTAGAGTTCAGTTTAAAAAAAGCAAGCTATTTCTACCAGAAAGACTCGGGAGAATAATACTGAACAATTAACCATTTATTTACAGCTCAGCAAACAATATAAAGATAAAAGTTCTTTGGCGTAGGCCCCATCCGTAGCTCGCAATCCGGGGGTCCGGACTCTGCATTTCCTGCCTGGCGATGAAGGCAGGGGCGCAGCCGACCCCCAGTGAGGTATGGGAAGGGACCATCCTGGTGGTGGTGTGTAGGAAGGAAGGGATCATCTTGGTGGTGGGGAGGGTGGAGGAGAACGAAAGCGTCAGCATCTGTGAACTCAGACATGTGTAAGTACCCATCTTTTATACTGCAAGTGTTAGAACGCGATTGGATAGATGAGAAGGTAATGAGTGACGTAACAATTGAGTCTTCCTGGCAGAACTTATGCTAAAGCTTCCATTTATAATCTGATGTAAAGTAGATAAATGTTCAGTAAAAGCATTCCATTCCAAAAAAAATTGGAAGTAGAGTCCTTTAGTGTCTTTGTACCAGTGACTGGTCTGGTGTCATGTAGTCCATCTCAGACTATGGTAGGAGGCTATCTTAAAGGGTCATGAAACCCCCTGTTTTAGCACAGTTGAGTTCTCACCACAATTATAAAAATGCCTCGGATAGTGAGCGTGCTCAGCAGCAGAGTAGAAGGGAGAAGGGGGAGGGAACACAACATCTGATCTAAGGGGGGGGGTTACCTTTAAAAAGGCAATTTCTTTCTCTTGACTCCATCATCCTTTTATGTCAAATTATCTTTATTAATTACTTTATTAAGTTTCAATTATTACAAAATTGCATGATCTCTACATTGAATATTGTGCATTGTTACTGAAACATTTTTTGTAATATATTTTTTTTATCGTTCACATATTTCCAAATATTTAGCCAATTAAAATAACATAGCCTACAAAACTAATGCACTGACACAGAGGAGTAGAGGACAGCAGTTCTCCAGATTTGGAATGAGGAGCTTATAAAAAACACATCAGATATCATTTTTTGTTAATATTATTAAGAACTACATTGTAGCATTTGATCGTTTTAGCGCATGAGCATGACACAAAACCGGTGTGCAGTGTGAGAAGCGGAGTGACCACTGACTCTGCAACATCCGCACAACAGAATCACGAAACAAATAATGTTCAGCGAAAATTCAAATTAGAGATTTAGCTATTTCTGCCTTTATTGAAAATGTGCTGCATTATGAATAATAAGGGAGGACCAAGATATGAATGGCGCACCCGCTTGAAATTGTAACAGCTTTACTGATTATAAACTATATAGTTTTATTGTGTTGCTCACTTATGGAGATGCAGTATAATGGCATTTGCATGTGGAATTAACAGGTTTAGAAAGGTTTATACATCTGTAACATCTTCAGTTTTGTAACTACATGCCAAAGCACTTCCTCACTGCGTGCTTACACTTCTGACACTGCTGACAGCTGCACGAGGGAGAGACAGCAAAATTACTTGCGCAGTTTCTGGAATTACAGTTTGATATAAAAACATGCATTGCAAGTGCATTGATTTGACTTGTTCATCTGTATCTATTGGTTTACTAATTCGCAGCTGCACTGTAAAGTGAATAAAAGTGTGCAGGAATTTCCTGCATTACGAACGTGGAAATTGTGGGAATTATTAAAATTGTATGCATTATCTGCAATCCCTTGCTGAATTTCAGGCTCTGCCTACTGCATTATTTTTAAATATTAAAGTTGCCCTGGTTCCCCTCCTTTATGATATCCTTATACAAAAAAAATCAACAACATTACTCTGCCATCTCCAAATAGTATTTTTTTTTTTTTTTTCCCCCACTCTTATCATATACGTCAAGGAAGGCCAAATCAAAGGTCATCTGTTTGGGCATCTCCTGATCTATACTTTTTAGATTCCAGTTTGGTCATTCTTAATCTGTCTTAGAAGATAGCTGCCTGTGTAGACAATGAGGCATCTGAGTAGTGTTTAAAACAGCGACTCTTTTTAACAGCAGCACAAATAGAGCAGTCACAGAAAGGCCTTGCTCTGCTCATCCAGAGAACCTCCAGAATTCCAGCTTGGGTTTTTTACTGGCAGACAGCGGGTGGTGTCGTATTGATTGTTGTGTGATGTCAGTGGTACTGGGGGTAATCGGGAGGGGTTGTTCATGCTGAACTACCAGCAGTGCCAGAAATACTGCAGCATTTCCCCTCACAGACATCCTGACTCTTTTTGTTTTCTCTGAAAAAATGGACGAGTATGCTATAAAACACATATACAATACTAACCTCCTTTAGTGATAAATTCCCTATGTAAGAGGATGGAGGGAGGTTCCTTAAATCACATTCATAGGACAGATGGGAACCTGGACTGAAGGAATTTTATTGGGTGCTGGACTTTGGCATTGTTGTGTTCACATAACTCACCTGTCTTGGCAGAGCCTACTTGTCTCTAAAGGCTTTTCTCACATACGTGGTTCTCCAGAGGTTCTTGTCATCTGGCAACATGATCACACATGAAGTCGGCATGTTGTTTCTGAGAGTTCCGGTACCCTAGGATTGGCCGCATAATGCTGACTCACTGACAAGCAGACTCTCTGAGACATTTTTGCATCGGCTTCAGCATGTTTACCTTCCCCTGTGGCGAGACTGGAAGCACGTTCCATCAGTAGTGCAGGAGACCTGGGTTCAGATCCCGCATTAAAACCAGGAAGTAATCATCTTTGCATATCAGTGAAGAGCGTGATTCAGAAGTTGCATACTTCTCTCAAACATTATGTTTTCACCCCACATATGGTTATTTTATATGCCCAACACTTACTGCTTTATCCACTGGTGACTGTGTTTCGCATTTTGGTAACCACAGACCGATTTTAGCTAAAGTAATCAACCTACGGTTTCCGATTTCACTGTAAGATCAGTATGCATCTGGGCTGACATTGTGATTTTGATTGTGATTATTTGATATAATTGCAATTATTTGAGTTTACCATGTACTTTAAATTCCAGTGAAATATACCATTCAAATAATGAACTTTTAAATGAATATACCAATGCAACACAAAATGCCCCAAATGAACTCTCAGGAGGTAATCTGAGTACTGTTTGCTTTAAGTCTGTGGTGTGGGTTGTTTTTTTAGTTGTGAATGAAAATTACTCTAGGGTCGCATTTTCACATTTGTGTAATCCATTTCGGCTTACCATACAAAGCTATTTAGTATATGGCTATGCAGTGCATTCTTAAGGTGGTGAATGTGAATTAAGCTTCCATTGTAAGTGATGTGATCAAAAAGGAAAATTAAATTGCTAATTTTTTGCCAATTAATCAGCAGACAAGATTTCATGAAGCACACACGTTTCTGGCTACTGTTCCTGCAACCTCTTGAGGACGTATTTCTCCTTTGTCTTTTGGCAACATTTGGATTCTCAGCATGAAATTCACTGCTGATTAAGGATTGATGATTGAAATAGTCTCTTGAGCGGGGTTTTATTCATTACACGTCTTTTAACTTTTTCTCGCCTACTTAGCACGGAGCAATTTCTGAAGATGATCTTCTGTCTATAGCAGTTTAAACTCAAGTGTTGGAGCGATGGCACATTTTAATAATCTAGATTTACATCTTGCTCTATTGAAATCTCAGCTGCCTTGTCAATTAACACAATCCTCCAATTAACGTTTTATATCAGCTTATTCTGCCATAAAGAGGGAGTTTTTGAGTTAATTATGTGCACTTTTTACACAGCAGTTTATTAACAAAAGCAGAAGAATCAATTCGAAACCGTCGAACACAAAGCTGTTTCATTTATATTTTTAATGAATAGTCTTAATTGTTTTTTTTTTTACTTTTCTCAGCATCGAGGCCACTTGCAACAATGGTTTGGATCAATTCAGAACCACATTTGATGCAGTTAATCAAGCTCTTGAATTTGTTGGGTTAGTACAGAATTAGAGCAAAAATAAAACTAATGCTGCAGCTGAAAACCAAAGTTTTAATGTTACTTTACAATGTAGATTAATTTACGTTGGATATTCCATTTTCATCACCACATTTATACACTCCCATGCTTGGCTGAACATCTTTTTTTCGATGCATATACCTTTTATCTCTCTTCCTCTTTATTTTACCACCTCGTCTGCCTGTATGTATTTAGCTCTCTTTGAAACACGAGATGGGATGACCTGGCTCTGTGTTTATGGTGTTTGTTTTGAGTGGATATAAATGCTAATCAAGGCTAAAACAAGCATTTAAGATAAACATTCTTCATTTGTTTGCTACATTTACATTTATTCATTTGGCAGACTTTTTTATCTAAAGCAACTTAATAAAGAGATCTACTCTGCAGCTGCAGCAAGGGCGTTCTATTTGTTCATTTAGTAGTTTAATGTGGCAATCTACATTGACCTTTTGATTGCATACTGACACAGTGCATGCAATTATTATTCATGCACACACATGCACACATTCACACAAATCCATCGTGTACTGAGCACTATATTTTCTAGACTTCCAGTGATTTTTATGTGGCTTTGAGTATTTGCTATCTTTCACATGCTTTATACAACACTATTGGTCGTTTAATCAGATTGGACAAGCAGCGTTCCAAGAGTGCTGATATTTAGTATAACAACACTGGAACACTTCACTTTTTGTTTCACACTGTTTGTCTGTGTTTGTGACGTTCGAGACAAGCTGTCAGTCTGTACATTGCACAAGAACGGTAGATCCTGCTTCGTCTTTTGGAATTATTTTTGTTAATGCTGCAAAAATAGAAAAAATAATAAACTAATAATAATTGTGTTTAAAATGTAAGTGACATGATATTACCTTCTTGTTTATAGAACTGTTGTATAAAAGCTGTATCATTATATGTTTCTATTGTTAATTAACTGAAATGTAGCCTGGAGAATCTCAAGCACATGCAATGCATACATATAAAAACAGACACAGCTGAGCTTTCATGGCGGCCTGCAGGTACTCACGCACACAGACATGCATGCATGCCGTCTTTGTTTATGCTGCAGGAGTTATCATCCACAGGAGAAACCCTACACCTCCGCCATCATCTCTAGCTCACTGTAATAGATACCAGCTGTCATGAAACATCATCTTCCTCTTCCAGCCTCCCTGCTGTCTGACTGATTCGCTCATCCTCCTCTTCCTTTCCACTACATTCTTCTTTCTACTTCTCTTTTTTCTCTTCTTCCCGTGTCATCACTCTAATGTCCTTCTTTTCATGTTTCTCACTCTGCATTTTCTTCTCACCTCATATTTCTGCCTGCCAGAACATCTTCCCCCTTCTTGGACTACTGCAAAGGACATCTTCTCTGTCCATCATGATTTATAATCTCTGAATTTAAAGGGATAGTTCGGTCATCATTTACTCACCCTCATGTTGTTCCAAACCTGTATGATTTTTGGTCTTCTTTGAAACAACAAAGGAGAGCTCCGGCCATCATTCACTTTTATTTTATGAGGAAAAGATGTGCTAAAAATATTAATGGTGACCAAGGCCATGCCTAACATCTTTTGTGTTCCCTGGATGAAGTTAAGAGGGTGAAAAACAAGAAAATGAGTAAATGATGATAGAATTTTAATACTCTGCCCCATTCTTGTATACAAACACACTTCAATGAAAACACTCAACTTGCTGTAAAATGATTTCTGTGTTTACCCAGACTTGTTTATCCTGCGTATGTGACCTGTGGCCATAGTTCTTATGTCAGCACTGGTCTTATCTAATCTCCCTGGTTCTTTCTGGCACCAAACACAGCAACCCTGCTGGGTGCTACAGAATGTCACTGCTTGTGCCTGTCAGCCAATAGCAGCTGCTGGGAGCGAATGGCCGATGCACACTTACAGCTCCCTCCTGTTGGTACAGGCTCCCATGATGCTGTGCTAAATTAGCACTGTTGAGCAACACACAGGTTCCTCTTTGTGCTGAGATTATCTATGATTATGATTATGATGAGCCACTTTCATTAATATACATTACATTTCTGTATTCTTTATGCTGATAATATGTTATAATTAATCAACAAGGTACGAGAGGGTGTGCTCTATACTGAATATAGTCACAGTTCGATATCATTTGTGGTATGATGTTGATTACCTCAGAATTTTTTTTTAACTCATCCCTCATTAATTTAAAGAAATGTAAAAACCGTGGTTACAGGCACTTACAATGAAAGTGAATGGGACCAGTCCATAAACATTAAAATACACACAGTTTCAAAAGTGGAACCACAATACATTTTCATTGTACATGTTAGTATGATTTTATTATGATAAAAGTCAGGGATTTTTTTATCTTTCTTTTGTTTTTGGGGTCAGATATGACCTGGACATGGTCTTTGACAGGTTTCATGAGATTCACACAAAAATTTGTTTTAAAATGTTCAAATGAACTGCTTCTGAAATACCAAATATAATAGATGTTAGGACAGTGTATATTCAGTGAGCAACCAGGTTTTTGTGAGTGTGCAAAGTGCTTTCCAGTCTGTGGATCTCTGCAATTGTACTATGTAGACACTCTGAGGCTAGGGCAAAGCAGGAAAATAGAGCATTTCTGCATTACTTTTCGACAAAAGGATCCATTCAGGCGGCTGTTTTCTCTGAACTGAGTTTATACTATTTTTTAGTGGACATCAACCTCCACCATAAGGAACTCTTTCAGCACTGAAGATAAATGCGTCCAGCCCTTATATCTTGAATCAACGTCTTGGAGCAACTTAATATTATTTAAGTTTTTGTAAGGCTGAACGATTTGGACAAAAAATCTGATTGTGATTATTTTGAAAAATGTTGTAATTGTGATTTCAACTGTGGTATGATTATTAACATAAAAAAGCTAGTAAGTGTTTATTTTTGATGAAAATTACATAATTTGGGCAAACATGCTCTACTGCCAAAAGAAATACTGTGCATCTCAGTGGTGGTATATACCTAACGTTTACGTAATATTTAGTAAGGACTGTTGAGGACCCCATCAGCTTGAATAAGAAAGCCCATACAGATGTTATGGTGCTTCTGAGTCTCATGTCTGCTCGGTTCCAGCAGTTTAGCATGTACGCATCCACCTCTGAGACATGCATGGCTGCACCTTAGCACTTTGCCAGTGAGCAGCATTGCGTCTCGCGCCATCTGCTCCAACAGTTTGTGTTGGGGAATAAAACAGCCCCTCTCACACCAGTATTTGCAAGATACAGTGTTAATAAGCTCTCTGAATAACCTACCCAACTCTGCTCTTTCTCCTCCAGTTTGATGCCCGCATTGCAATTTTTCAGCTGAATCAAAGGCTTTGGACTTCTACTAGAAATGCAGATTACTTAATCTCTTTAAGAAGTATCTGCTTGTTTTACAGCAGTATTAAAGGTCAGCAGACTGTAGTGCAAGTCACAAAAGACACAATACTTTATACACTCACTGAGCACTTTGTAAGGAACACTTGTACACCTACTTATTCATGCTATTATCTAATCAGCCAACCATATGGCAGCAGTTTAATGCATAAAATCTTACAACATGGGTCAGGAGCTTCAGTTCACATCAACCATCAGAATGGGGTAAAATGTGATCTCAGTGGTTGACCGTGGCATGATTGGTGGTGCCAGATGGTCTGGTTTAAGTATTTCTGTAACTGCTGATCTCCTGGGATTTCCACGCATGATTTCCACGTCTCTAGAGTTTACTTAGAATGATGCCAAAAACTAAAAACATCCACTGAGCGACAGTTCTGAGAACAGAAATGCCTTGTTGATGAGAGAGGTCAGTGGAGAATTGCCAGACTGGTTCAGCCTGACGGAAAGGCTATGGTAGCTCTGATAACCACTTTGTACAATTGTGAGCAGAATAACATTTCAGAATGCACAACATGTCGAACCTTGAGGCGGATGGGCTACAATAGCAGAATACCACATAGGGCCTTTGCCCTAATAAATAAAAGTGATCAGTGAGTATTTTTCCTTCTGGCTAATCATTGTGATTTTGTAACAAACATGATAATATGAATAATTCTGACTCTTAAAATTTTATTTGATTAACCCATTCTAAAGTAGCCTTTAAACCTGTGATTGCACATCAAAATGCAAAATTTTCTGCAAACCCTTTGCCTATTGAATTATAGTACTTGTCAGATAAGTTGTTTATTGTCATTATAATTGATGCTGTTGGCACCATTTTAAAAAGTAATAAGCAGCAAGATGTTGAGCGTTATTTTACCATGCTTCATCTCGAGGCTAACAATACTTATTAACCTTTATTTTGTATTGTATATCTTAGCAAATGTTCTCTTGGTTTTTACTTGTTGTGACACCAAAGCTCCTCAACACAGTCTGTTTACTTTTCACATTTGAATTGCGTATGTGTGAGTAAGAGTAGACGAGAGAGTGCTGCAGTCATGATCTGTCCAGTTGGTTGTGTGTGGTCCAGTTTGGCAGGGTGGAGTTTTCTAGTACCGCTCCTCCCCAAGTACACTCCTTCCTCGTCTGTGTCCTCCACACATTTACTACACCTACAGTTTATTAACAGTTCAGCCAGTGAACTTGGATGACAGCCTTTAACTGCAATGCAACGACACTGAACGTGTTCACTGTATATCCCTTTCTCTCCCTTAGTCTATCTATTTATATTTTGGTCAGAGTAAGCTGTTCCATTTGTAATAATTGCATCCGAGAAAAGGGTGGGAATTTCTTACAGCTTACGTATACATGCTTTTTAAAAGTTTAATTTAATTCAGACTGAAGCAACAATGAGTCTTTTAAAAATGTAATGTCAACGCTTTAGTCTGACTTATATTGTACTAGTCTGGTTTTCAAATTACACGTTATCTACTGCATAAATCTCTCAATTATCATTGCTACTTATGAGAGCTTCTTTAACTGATCTTGTGTGGATTCCATTAATAGAACGAGGTAGAAAGCTTGATATTTATTAAATATGCGGCAAATGACAGATCCAGTGACAACAAGTGACATACAGACAACAAACCTATTAAAATACCAGCGATCACTGGGAAAATATAGACAAACCATATATTTTCTTTATTATCTATTTATTACCGACATTTCTCCTCAGTCTAAACATTATTATTACGCTTTTCATTGAGTTTATAAGAATATTATCCTTATAAATTGAGGGTACTAAGTGAAGCAAAGCAGTGTTTGTATAGTTAGAGCAATCCAGGAGCAAATTGCGTCATCTTCTGCCTTCCAGACATCACCATAAGCACAACGGATAACGCACATCTGATCTGCACCAATATCAATAGGTAAAGAATCTAAGAAATGCCCTTGGCTGTAAAGCTGACCATGCCATTGTGCCTGCTGTGCGCCTCGCTGTTGAGAAGCTATTTAGTGGACTTTTTCGACTTGCTACTATGATGCCCGGCTGCACAATTAATCAAATAAATAATCAGGATTACAATTACAGTTGCCACAATTACATTAATGAGAAAAGTGTAAATGAATGCGGTCCATGTAGGGCTACTCATGTTGCATAAAAAGTTTCTGTTTAACGTGTGTTTTTGCAGCTGTTGAGTATTGTTACTAATCACAGACATGTCCAAGCTCAATTTTATGAATAAGTTCTTAATAATTTGAGCAACAGCATTGTTTTACATGCTGCTTAACGGGGCCAATGTGAAGTGGACTGTTTAGGCACTGCCTTAATTTACTGATAAAACAGCTTTAAAGTAACTCAGACCAAGATTATTTTGGATGTGTAGCCTACATAAAAAAAATTTAATTCCAGTATCAAGGGAAATAATCAGCAATTTTTTGCTATGATTGTGCAGCTGTAGCTCTATATGATTTGAACAGTTACATCACAGCCATGTACAGTAATTCTGTAGTTACATCAAAGTGATGACGATCTGACAAGCTTGAAGCCCTCTTGAAAGTCCTAAGAGACTTACAATTTTGACTCCTGTGCAGACCAAAGGCCAGTGAAATGTTAATGTGATTTCATAATTTTTCATTTTCGAAAGGGGTAGTTCAAGAAGTCCAATTTCCTGGATCTTTTAAAATTAAAGAGTTACATTTACTATATACTGTTTCAGAACTTAAAATTTGTCGTCAGTCCAAAAACAGCATTTAGTGAAAAACTGCACTTCGGCTTCCAACAACTTGGCCAGTCAAGAAAACTAAATTCTTAGTGTTATTGGCATAGCAAACATTATAAGTAGACCCAGGGGTAGAAATACAATTCTAATGTATGATATAACTTATAATTAATTTTGGGGGGTTTTGTAGAGGAGACAAGCTTGATGGGGGTGGAATCGTAACACAAGCTAGAAACAAATTTGCATCTGCTGCATGAGAGTCACTGCTCTATGAATCTGAAGTATTTTAAATTGACAATGGGGAGACTTGTGAATTAAGGAAAGTGGGCCTCATTCATGAAAAACGAGCAGAACGAATTGGTATTGAAATAATTTGTAAAACCTGTCTGATGTAAATCTTCAGATTCATGAAAGCTTTTGCATTTTCATAACTTTAGTCGGTACGAACAAAATTGACACCTGCACCTGACCATGAGTAAATCACGCTCAAGACATCCGAACGTGTTTGTGTTCTTCAAACAAACTGCTATGACTACATTTTGATAGAAGTGAAATTAAATAAGTAATGAAAAAAATTATTAATAATGAAATGTGTGAAATTAACCTGAAAAAATAACATTAAGAAAAAAGATTTTTATTTAGAAATGTTTCTTTGCTGCTTGAATTGATTTTTTCAAAGAATATTTTTTTCTCAACTTTGCTTATTTCCAGCAGAAGTTGGAACATGGGTTTGCATTTGATTTTCTCAAAAAAAAAAAAGAAAGAAAAATACAAAAATAATGCCCTCTAACGTGCCATTTTTATTATAATTTAATATAAGCTCTATTAATTAGATTTCATCATTTAGTATAGGCTTCGGTAAATTGCATTCAGTTGACATATGGTCAGTGGTAAAACCATAAATTAACATATTGTGGGCAGGTGAGAAAACAATACAACGAGAGAAAAAAAAAAGCTCACCCACTGTGGTATAGCTTTTAAATCTGTAATATCTTTTGGTCAAAGAGCATTCTTTCTTCAGGCATTCTATCAATTTCTTTGAAGATTGTTCCTGTTGCAAGGGAAGTCTATATCACGCTACAGTGTTTATTTTTTTGGATCCCCATTAGCTATGCTCAATAGCACCTCTAGTCTCCCTGGGGTCCACGCAACACTTAAAAGCACATATTATTTATTAACACATACACAAAAACATTAAAAATGCTCTCATAACACATCATGGTCCAAAAAACAACACACTTAACATATATTCAACATTACAACCATCTGTAAATGCAAAATGCAAATCCAACTAACTTCTATACATTGAAGCGCAATACGCTCAACTGAACCAGAGTAGGTGGACATCCTCCTGTGACCTGTTGGCATAAACTGAACATTTGTACACTAATGTCAAACAATTTTTATTGACCTCTTGGATAAGTTAATAAAATGACAGCAAAGATGACTGTAAGTTCCTCACTCTCAGATCTTACTCTCCACCCTCTTTTCGCTGGGCATCACAGGAACTGTGCTTGACTGGTTTAATTCCTATCTCTCAGGTAGTATCTTCAAGTTAGCCTGGAGAGTTGAGGTGTCCAAACCACATCAACTACTTACTGGGGTACCTGAACGTTCAGTGCTTGGGCCACTTCTCTTCTTTATATACACAACATCACTGGGACCCATCATTCAGGCACATAGTTCCTCTTACCACTGCTACGCCGATGACATGCAGTTCTACTTGTCTTTCCAGCCCAACGACACCACAGTGACCGCTCAAATCTCTGCCTGTTTGGCAGACATCTCAGCCTGGATGAACGAACATCACCTGCAACTTAACCAAGCCAAGACAAACTCCTTGTCTTTCCAGCCAACCCTGCTGTTGAACACAACATAACTGTGCAGCTGGTTTCAACTACAGTAACGCCTTCCAAAACGGTCAGAAATCTAAGGGTAACCATCGATAACAATCTAAATTTCACAGACCACATCTCAAAGACTGCAAGATCATGTAGATTTACACTTTACAATATATGGAAGATAAGACCCATCCTCTCTGAACATGCCACACAACTTCTTATTCAGTCTCTTGTCATAACTAGACTGGACTACTGTAACACTCTCATTGCAGGCCTCCCTGCATGTGCAATTAGACCCTGCAAATGATCCTGCAAAGAGAGCACATGTTACACCACTCATTGTCTCTCTTCACTGGCTGCCAGTTGATGCACGTATCAAATTCAAGGCTCTGATGCTGGCATACAGAACAGTCCCTGGGTCTGCTCCAGCATACCTAAAATAATTTTTGCAGAGCTACATGCCCACTAGAAGCCTGCGGTAGGCTAAGGAATGTTGCCTTGTTGTACCAACACAAAGAGGCACCAAAACACTTTCCCTGACTTTCAGCTTCATCGTACGACGTTGGTGGAATGACCTTCCCAACACCATCCAAGAAGCTGACTCACTTTCTGTCTTCAAAAAACAGCTAAATACACATCTTTTCCTTGAGCACTTAACCAGTCACTTAAAAAAAATTGTTGTTGCACTTTAATCTGTTTTGAATACTACTATTCTGATGCTAGTGAAACTTTGTAATATTGCACTTTTTTGTACCACTGTCTCCTTAAGATGATTCGCTTATGTGTTTAAGTCACTTTGTATAAAAGCGTCTGCCAAATTAATAAATGTAAATGTAAAAAAATCTGGGGAATAAGACGCGTTCGTGAATCCTGCGAAAAGTTTTCAGGAAGATCCATTGTGAGTAAAGTCACACACAAGCTGCAAGCTTAATAGCCCCCATTCATCAAACAGCTCCCATTGCATGAAACGTTCTCATCATCTCTGAAAACATTACAGTTAAGAGGTAGGATAATTAATCAACCATATAGGACAGACACAAAATACATTTGCTGCCATCTCTCTTCAAGCCTGTTAAAATGCTCAAACTCATCCTGATGAGGGTTAAAGACTTTGGAAATCTGGTCAGAGCTCTTCACAAAAAGCCAGACCCCCTCGCCCTTATATTCCCAGCCAATTCTCAAACACTGCCATCACAGAGGGTTTGCAACTCTCACATAGCTGCCTTCATTCCTAGAAAGAGTGAAGGCTTCTTACTCTAAACCCTTGGTATTTAAACATTCCCCCCCTAAATTTGTTTTTTCTTAATAACTGATAATAACAGTATGGTTGTAAGTCACATCACTATGCTTTGCCCATACTCTAGGTTCTGCTGATCATCCAATAAAATTAACCTTTGATTTCTTATTTTAATGACACAGTGACACTAGGCTTTGAATGTTCAAAATTACTTCGGACCCCACAACATTACTAATCATGCAGCTTTAAAGTTTGGATTCTTTAAATTCAACCAAAAGGTCTATATGTGTGTTGTTTAGATCCACAATTGGTCAAATATATTTGCTATGTGAATTCGCAGGTTAAGAGTTCACCAACTTAAACTTTAGTATTTAAGGACAAAATCTCTTGAGCTTCCAATCTCCCACATTTGTATGTGTATGAATGGAAGTGAATGGAGCGCAAAGTCTAGTGTGACAGCACCATAAGTGGATTCACACTGGTAGTTATTAAAGTGCCGGATGTCGCCAAGACACTGTACAGTTGGTTTCTAGTTGGTGTTCCTATTCGACTACAGTATCCAGCTGTATCAGGAGGTGGGTCACGTAAGCTCTGCTGTCTGTACTCCTCTTGGTGGTTGCCACATTGTATCACTGCTCGTTTGCATAAAGTTGAACACTACTCAACTTTGTTGCATCACCAGTGGTTGTTGTGGCTCAAAATTATTTGTCACTTGAAAATAATAAAGTTGAATAAAAAATAGAGATGCACCGATCGACCGGCCAGGGACCAGAATCAGACAATTTTCCACATGCTCGGCCGGACCAGCCTCACTTCTTTCCGATTCCGAGCCAGTCAGTTTTGTTGACAGCGGCGCAGGCAATAACATCACAGCTGCAATAACGTGGAAGTTCTTCACTGTGAGTGAAGAATACATAAAGTTTGCAATGTATAATAATTATAAGGCTAAAGTAAACCGTGGGGGAACCACCACAATAAAGTTCGGATCAACAAACCTTAGACACTTAAAACACCATCACCCATCGGAAAATGTCCATTTTAAAAAAATAAGCTAAAAAAGGGAAACTGGCTAAAGCTAGCCAGAGCTCAGAGCCAGCCACAAGTCAGCATCCTCTCCTTTCTTTCCTTGGTATGATCAGCGAAAAGAACAAATTACGAGGAAAAATATGGAATTCATGGTCCTGGATGACCAGCCGTTCTCCATAGTTGAGGACAGAGTAGTTCCTCGATACAGAGTAAGTAGTACTTTTCCGACGTCACGTTGCCCGAGTTGTTTAATCTCGTGTCCTGTCACACACGCAGCCTGTTACAAGCATACCTGTCAACATTTGGGTACACAAATCCGGGAAGGGAAATGGGGTGCTGGATGACAGAGACAGGCTAAATACATAGAAATTGTGCCATTGTGATTTAATGTGCTGAGTAACGTAATTTTTCCCACCGTGTCTGATATTAAAATCAGTGCAACACACATTGCAAAAGACGTGGGTATTATCGATATGGCTTCGGGATATTAAATTAAATTCTTCCGTCCAGCTGTTGTTAAATTTACATGTATATATATATATATTTAAATTTAGTTTCCCGGGAGCAATAACAAAACGGGAGGGGAGCGGGATATGGGTGTAAAATGTGGGAGACTCCCGGGAAAAACGGGAGTGTTGACAGGTATGGTTACAAGCCGACCCCGAAGAAGCAATCAGTTTTACAACTGATATTTGGACATCTAATGTACTCAATGTTGAGTGTATTGGACACTTCAGTTTTGTTCATTGGCTTGTAATCTTTGTTTTGTTAGACGAGTAAAAAAGAGAAAAAAATCCATTTATAAAAATAGTGGAAAATGACATCTGTTTTGTTATATAAAGCATTTGCAGATAATTGTTATTTCTACCTCTTTCTAGTCACAGAGCATTTTATTTTGAGAGTTGTTTAAGTTAGAGAAGATCTTGTAACTTAAAGCAGTTGGGGGGAAATTGTAATGTTTAATCATTTCTTTTATTATGAAAATACATTTTTGCATTGAAGAAAGGTAGATTTTGAATATGCAGTCAATAATAGTTCTTAGAAAGAAAATCGGAATCGGAAAAAATCGGTATTGGCAGGTCACACTTGCAAAAAATCAGAAACGGATTGCAATCGGTGCATCTCTAATAAAAAAATTACTTTTGATCATCTTGTCATTGCAAATAGGTGTCAGTGTGATTGCGCCTTCAAGAACCACACATTTATACAACTAATTAGGACTACTGTAGCAATTTTTCATTTTGCTGGTGAGAAAATGGGGAGATTTATTCTGAGAAGAGTGGAAACTATCTTGTGTTGGAGTGGTTTGTGGCAGTGTAATCTCACCATTTTAAAGATCACATTTAACACTGGGCCATTGGTTATAACAGCAGCAAAAGCTCAATTATTTTGATGACAGTGAAAACACAGGCAACATGGACAAGAGCTGTGCAGTGAAAACATAGGCAACATGGACAAGCTGTGCCTGCTTGGTCGATTAACAGAAGTGGAAGTTCCCCCTTGTTTCAGCCTTGACAATGGATAATGCACTTTTTGTTTTCAAATTTTGTATTAAAATAGTTTTTATTAGATTGTCTATCAGCCACCATAAGGTCTAGACATCACTGCCAGTATCAACCATCGGAAAAACTTTTATCGGTCAACCGCTAAATCACCATGGCTTCACCTACAGGGATATTCTGATTTGCTTGTTTGTTTACTTCCCAGGGGGCCATTTAGCGTGGTACGAAGATGCATCAACAGGGAGACGGGCCAGCAATTTGCTGTGAAGATTGTGGATGTGGCCAAATTCACCTCCAGTCCCGGCCTCAGCACAGAGGGTAAGACAATCCATCACTATTATCCTCATTATGTGGTAATTATGTGCAGATTTCTTCAGCTGTGGCCTTTTTGGAGCTCATTGTTTTCACATAAATAAGCATTGAATTATTTACTTGGAGCTGAAAATAAATACAACACTTTTAACCGCAAAACCTTTTTCATGACTTTTGGACAGGTAATAACTTTTGGAATAGACTTTGTGTTTGGATTGTGCCTTGAAATGCTGATAAAAGAGTTACTGACATGTTAAATGGAAGTGACAGCCTGTTGCTAGTAGCATAAGAATCAAATACAATCAATTAAGACTACTTGTACTGGGCTGTGTTTCCTAAAAGCATCACAAGCTTAAGTTGATCATAGAGACCAGTGGCGCTAATGGTTTCTACGATCTACTTAGGCTTACGGTGCTTTTGGGAAACGCAGCCCTGAGCAGTAGTGCACTCAACATTGGAATCAATGAGAGGATTCAGTGGTCTTTGAACATGTTAAATTATAGTTAATAAAGTGATAGAGAGAGAGAGAGAGAGAGAGAGAGAGAGAGAGAGAGAGAGAGAGAGAAAGAGAAAGAGTACTACTACTTCTATCATAGTCATGAGGTGTGTAAGAATGGAAACAGCTGTAAAGTTTCAGCAAGAATTCTCCAAGCGGAAAGTGAAAGCACAGATGTTTTAGTCCACTGTTAAACCTCTGTCTTATCCTCTTCTGAGTTTCACTGGTGCTCACACAGTGTCTGCAAACACTCTGCCTACCTTCCATCTGTTTAGTGTTTCAGAATATGTTAAAACACATGGGACTCTGCGATATTAAAATGCAAACTCTGACTTTTGTCACTGTTTTAGCTTTCAAACTTCGATTTCTCTCTAAGTGAAAAAGCAACTCAATGAGCTTTTCCCCCCCGCTAGTTTATTTGTGCGCGCGCACACACACACACACACACACACACATACTCCCTTGCCTCGAACACTGTGACGAATACTATCACCCAGTTAAACAGCTGTAGGACTGAAGCTTGTATTGCAATAACTTTGAAGTTCATCATATCCTTTTGGGGCATATATGGAACAGAGAGCATTATAAACACACACACACACACACACACACACACACACACACACACACACACACACACACACACACACACACACAGAGTTTGCATTGGTGCAGTTATCATTATGAGACCTCTCCATAGACATAATGATTTTTATACTCTACAAACTATAAATTCTATCCCCTAAACCTAATCCTCACAAAAAAACATTCTGCATTTTTACATTTTCAATAAAACATTGTTTAATGTTTTTTGAAGCAATTTAAATTGTGGCGACACTAGAAATGTCCCCATAAACCACATTTATAGCATAATACCTTTGTAATTACCAGTTTGTAACCTGAAAAATGTCCTCGTAAACCACTTAAACCTGTCCAAACACACACACACACACACACATCCCAAAAGTACAGCATTCACTTTTTGAAATGCAGTACTCGTGTTCTATTCCAATGTTGCCAAGACCTCTAACACATTGACCTAACCATGTACAAAATTTAAGTAAAAACTGAAATTTTGTCTGACCAGACTGAAAGCAAAGTGCTGCATGACAAAGTACAAAAACTGCCAATTAGAACAGATTCAATAAGGTACAGCTAGGTATTTGTGGGATTTTGGTCCAATGCAATTTTACTGTGGACAGAGCTACCAAGCACAACACCTTTATCTGTCAATGCTTGTTAGGACAAAAGTTCTGATTTACATGGAAGAGAGCTTTTACTGCTGGTTGTTTTATTGTGTCATGCCTGGTTGGAATACAGTGTTCAGGGGCCATTCAGACTAAACCCATTATTGTCCTAGATGCAGCCAATTTGCGAATTGGACAGAACAAAGGTGTTGTGAGAGACATTTTTAAAAGTGGACTTTCTTTCTAACCTGACATTTCTATTAAAAACACAGCACTCTTGCTTGAGATGCAGCGCAACAGTCAAAGACATCCATCTAGCGCATGTTTACATAGAAAAACACCTTCAGTGTGAACAGTATTTCCCCAGTACATTCCAGTCCAACTTTGGATCCTTGTCATTCCATTAAAGACCTCAGATTTTACCATCATTACAAACCCCTTCCACCCATTATTTGTGAGATCAGTAGAAGCATTCAGCTTGCTAATGAGCACCGTGTAAAAATAACACTTCCCTTAATAAATAATTATTGTTGTTTTTTAACATCTGATATATTTCTTAATATTCAATTTTAGTTGTAGTCATAAATGTTTTGAACATTAGACAAGATGGCATTCCAGAGCCCCATTTTATGGCAGGGCCCCTCTCTAACTGTCACAGTGAAGAAAATGTGCAGCATTTGGATTTGGAACGTGGTGGACCATCACAAACAAATGCCAAGCGGCCATCAGATAACCTGCTGCTCAGACACCTGCCAGACACCTCTTATGGAACAGGAAGGCAGGCCCTAGATCAACCTCCACATTGGAAGTTGCCTCTGATTGGTCCACAGGACCAATACATCAAAATCCTTTTCCAAATCTTTTGGAAAGACTTCCATCCTAAGGTTTGAGTAGGGCCCTCTTTATTATTTCCCAAATTCTGCTTGCTGTTTTAGTCTTTCTGAATTCTGTGTTTTAAAGTTAAGTTAAATTTCATAAAAATAAAATTGAAAAAATCCTATAATTTTATTCAAATAAAAAAACAAAAGTAATATTTTTCAACATACCATTACATTATTTTGATCAAATGAAGAGCTTCTATACAGATCCTCACAGCACAATCCAAAACACAATACTGGAGTCATTTATTTATTTGATGGTGTGTGTGTGTGTGTGTGTGTGTGTGTGTGTGTGTGTGTCAAATACAGTGCTCCACTGCAGATCATCACAGTACTAATAAAAGCATTGATGAAAACATTTATTCAGTACAACAAAAAATCTGGCATTTGAGATATTGTTTTAATATAATTATTATTTGATTATTTTTATTATTTATTACTACATTGAATGTTACATTTTACTATACAGTAGTAGTTTTTTTTTTGTCACAATTTCTTTATTCCAGTTAAGTTGAGCTTTTATTTTGGTGGAAAGCCAAATTAAGTCATTTGAGTTTGTATGTTTTTGAAGACAGCTTCACACCTTTGGTTGTGCAGTTCGCATTGTGGCTTAAATGTGCTTATTAAATTGCAAAAATTATTTTGATTTCATTATAAATATATAGTGTGCATGTGCTGCATGCTTCAAGCTTAATTTGCACTCTGCTGTCTGTAATTTATTATAAGCACAAAGTGCACGTTTTGCTAACGATGAGGGTGTTATCAGTGTCTGAGCGGCCTGCTTCACACATTCCTTTTGAAGTGCACAGCACATTCAGACTGTATATTTATTTAATTGAGTCTCAGTCTTTTGTGGTTTATCATCACACTAGGACACATAACAATTTTACTTTGATTAATTAAGCATAAATACATTAATTTGATCCCAAATATGTCAAATTTTATTATATGCAGTGGTTAATAGTTAATTTAGTTTTTATGACTGATTCCATGATTTCGTGCATGTTTTTCATCACAGAAATCAAAGGGCTCTATCAAAGTTAAGATGGCCATACAAATTCCTTAGGATCTCTAGATGCAGCACGTTCATTTATTGACTATGTGGCAGTAGTGACTGAAACAAAGAGAGACCACAAAGAAAGACAAATTCATCCATCCATAAATGGTCGGAATCCTTAAAATAGACATCAACTGCAACACTCAATTATTCACAGAACTGTTTGTGTTAATTGCAGTTGTTTGATTAACAGAATAATTCACAGAAGTTGACAAATTAACATGTATATTAATGTATGGGTAATAGTACAAACTTACAGCATCTTGTTTGGACTCGTATTGGTAACAACTTAAAACGATAGTTCATCCAGAAATGAAAATTCATGTATACACCAGAGAACCGAACTTACAAAATATGTCTTAACAGTTTGAATTTAAAGAGGAGATGCATTTCTATGCCCAGCCTTATATGAACCGGAGTAAATCAAACTGAGCGAGATGGAGGCTGCCATACTCACACCGTGTCCCGTGATGAGCGACAGAACATTCTGTTCAGTTCTGTTTAAATTTCCTGAAGACAGATATGAATGTAAGCAATACCCAAATGTTCAAGGGTTCAAAAGCCAGAGTACTGTAAGTTGCTCTGTTTCAAAGATTTTGCTGTTTTGTGGCTCCAGCATTGAAGACATTGAGCTCACTGACAGGCATTGTTTTAAACCTAAATTCGACATCAAGGAGGCCTTGATGGACCAGTCAAGCTCATACAGTAAATAAAGTTTCCTTCAACATCCATTTAATGCAGATATATTATGATACATAATTCACACTTGATACGCATTCTGTTGAAGATCCTTTTTCCTTTGGCTTCTTTTGCCCTTTTTTGCCTTGAAATATATCAGTTTCTCCTAGTGCATCATGTTTGCTGTGTTTACATATTTGCCTAGTGCCTGGGATTGTTGGACTTGCTCATTCTTATTCCATCTGCTACAAGGCTGAATGATGTTTTGATGTGTCTATTTCCTTTAGTTTAACCAAAATCTACTCCATTTACTCAATTCATTTAAGACTATTACATATACACTCACTGAGCACTTTATTAGGAATACTATGGTCTTAATAAAGTGCCAGACGTCAAGGTTTGACGTGTTGTGCATTCTGCGATGCTATTCTGCTCACTACAATTGCACAGAATGGTTACCTGAGTTACCTTTGCCTTCTGTCTCGTATCTGCATGATTTCATGCATTGCACTGCTGCCATACAATTGGCTGATTTGATAATCACATGATTATGTAGGTGTACCTGTGTTCTTAATAAAAGTGCCCAGTGAGTGTAGAACACTTATATTGGCATTATGTTCATGCTGTATAGCCAGAGGGGAACTTTTCTTCTTCATTATTAAACATATTATGTAGCTTTGGGTTCCTTGCCACAGTTGCCTTTGGCTTGCTCTCTGGGGGCCTCAAGACAAATAATTTTTAAGGCATGATTTTTAATCATGTTTTTCATTGAAACTGCACAATGAGGACTTTAAGATATTATAGATAATTTTCTGTAAAGCTGCTTTGAAACAATGTGTGTTTCTAAACAAATATATAAATAAAAATGACTTCATTATTTTCCTCCAGCACTTGGAATATTCATTTACAGTAGGCCTATACTGCATGTGAGATGGTGGCTGTTGAACAACGGAGTGCCTTTGTCAGTAGGAATTCTGACTGTTCAGTAACCCCCTGTAATTCACCATGTGTGTTCTGCAGCAAGTGCTTTGAGAAGGGAAGCAGTCATCCAGAGGGCTGCAATTGAAGTTTACTGGGGTCTTATTGATCTGGGGAAAAAAAGGCTCCCAGTGCTTGCAGCAAACTGACCTGAAGGGAATGTGCCTTCTTAGAGGCACTGTGAGAGATGGGCTCCATTATTGTCTGCCCTGTGGGAGATCCCAAAACCCTCCATTGCACACACAAAGAGCCAAGCGTTAAGTGTTGTAACCATAATAATCATCACCGCTGCAAAGCTCTTGCACTCTCAACAGCATCTAGAGTTTATTTCGAGTTTACTGTTATCTCTCCATTTAGTTACCCATTTTTAATACTATTTTTGAAAAGAGCGTTTTGTACATTTTATCAAAGCAGTTTCAATCAGGATATTTACAGAGGGTGAAGCCTCTAAACAGCCTCTGGGCAATTCACAATTATAATTTAAAAGACACTCTGTTGCTTTTCATGTTTGACTCCTTCGCAATGTTTGTATAAAGTCAGTGATTCATGAAATGATTAGTTCACAAAGCTGCAGACGCAGCAGACACAGAGACTGTTAGCCAGGGTGAACTGTTTTTCTCTGTGGATGAGATCAAAATGGTTGGTTTTAATCTCTCATCCCAAAGGTTGTTTCTTCTTGCAGGGGTATTGATGAGGTAACCTGTTTTTATTTCAAGTTTTGTTTGAGTTATTTTCAGATATGCAAATACAGCTCTTCCAAATACTTTATTTTTAATGCTAAAATTTGTACAATATTATATCGATTAGTGGTCGACCGATATATCGCAACGGCTGATATATTGGCCAATATTCTGAATGTAAAAATAATTTCCCGATAAATTATCACGTTTGGCCAAGAATCGGCTGTTGCACAGGAAAGACAGGAGACATGTTAATGTTTTTTGTTAGTGCCATCGTGTCACTACAATAATAGATATAAAAAATTGCACGGTGTGCAACGTGGTCTCATTTAAACAGACCCACATATCTGAACCATGACAGATGCGTATGTACTCATGTTTAAAGTGGTTGGTGTTTCATTCTCTCTCTCTCGCTCTTCTTTCCTGTAACTGTTAAAGGTCTTGTCTAATGACAAAAAGGCAAATATCAATGAAACCTCATATATCTCGTTTAAACAGATTTAATTCTCAGACCTCACAAAACTTGTCCAAATCTGTTTTCTTACTGTGGAGCGCTTGTATATATACCTCTTCAGCATTTTATAATAGCCTGGATTAAAACTGTGTCCCTCTGACTCACAAATGTTGCACATTGGCCAGTCCATGATACTTCAAGCAGTAGATCCAGTCCAAGTAAACTGGAGGTGGTCAGGTGATTGGTGCTCTAGCTGGATGAGAGCAACTTCAAAGTAAAAGTGTGTCATATGCGCTATAAGGAAATGTCATGTTCACTGTGAATTGTATGTACAGTATTTTGATTCATTCTTTTTGTGAGAAAATGCATTTGCTAATGCAATTCTTCCTTCCTAATATATTAAAACAAATGTTTGTGCAAATAATTACTAAAATGGGAAGACTGAACAGAATTCAGGAGAAACTGCTATTTACATCTAAAACAAAATCAGATTTTGAAAGGTTTTTATTTTTAAGTTTTGTTTTGTTGGAAGGTTTGGGTAAATATAGTGCTTAATAATATGTAATTATTTTTTTTTGCCAATTTATGTAAATATCATATACTGATATTTTAAATTGTGTGATATATTGGCATTTTATCGGTCTATTGGCCACCCTTGTCTTTAAATATCAGCATTGGCCGATTAAAAACCCATATCGGTCGACCTCTAATTTCGATACCAGGGTCACGAAGTGTAAACCTTTTTAATTTATCTTGTGTTTTGTGCACTGCGATTCAAAATTGTGACATTTTGCAATATTTAACTTTTTTTTGTTCATTGGACTCTGGTGCTTTGTGCAAGAAGAGCTTTCTACTTTACATAATTTTAGAACCATAGAAATAAAGTAGAGCATAGACAAATCTGTGTCGGTATAAAACCTAAGTCATTGTGAGGCAACGGCATACCTTGGTTCTGCCGTGTTTATCAATTACTCAGAAACCATTGCAGGATACCTGTATAGATGAGAAGCATGGAGATCTTTACAAATTAAGCAAGTTATAGACTTATATTCTTAACTTGTTCTGGGCTGCATTTTGGCCATATACAAACATTTGATTGTTGACATTTTGTCTTCTCACACACTTGCTCTGAGTTGGTGGTCATCTCTTTTTTCCCAAAAATGTAACTTAAAAAATAATGAATGTTGGCATTAGAATATCTATACAGTTTTTACCAAATAAAAAATGGTGATGGAAAGAAAATAGCCCTGTTCCTGGTTTGCAAAATCTAATGCTGGGCTCCTTTGAATATATTGTACAGAGAAATCTTTGCTGTAGTCACAGATTTAACCGTGCTAGCATTGGGATAGACACTCTCACTTGCGCTGTAATTATTACAACACTTAGAAGACAATTAGCCTGTTTAGCAGCCTGCTTTAATCAGCCAACCTGCCACCAAAGGATAAGATATTGAGCAAGAAATAAAAGCCCATAGACTTGCATTGAAGGAGCCACTTAGAACACCCTTGCAACTATATAGCAATGCTCTAATAACCTAGAAAATGTAAAAACCTAGTTTAATATATAATGTGATTACACTGTTCCAGCTTGCTGGTTACAAAACATTGTTCCTGTGAAGACAATATTAGAGACTGAATAAGTAGCTTATTCAGGCTCCTCTGGGCTTTTGTCAGGGTGTCCTGTCAAGAACAGCTGACTGTAATCTTTTCTACAATCTTGTGATTTGTGAATGCTTTGTAAAATTAAGCTCAGATTGTCCAAGAAACAGTGAGTTAGAATGAGGTTAAACAAACCAGGCATTTAATTAATTGATTCAATTTGTGATGAGTGTATCTGGAAGTATACTTATCCAAGTAATAATTTAGCATACACTAATTCAAGTGGCTTACATTGCAGTTATTATAGGTCTCCACTAACCTGAGGATATTTTCATTGCAATGCAATATGGGATTCTGAGTTTGTATCGTCATAAAAGCATACAAACGGAGGAGCGTAGAAGTTTCTAAGAACCTAGACCTTCCATTCTCCCAGCCCCGCAAGTGGTTGTGACGATAGGAATTGGAGAAGTCTGAATAGTTTGTATATTCTTTGACATAAGAAAACATGGCTGCTGCACTGCATCCAAATTGTGCGCTCCGATGGCTTTATACATTTATTTAGATTGTTTTAAAGTTTGTAACATAAAAATAAAAATATAGTCTATTTTGAAAAGATCATTATGACAACCACTTCAGTCATTATGACAACTGATTTTGCTGGTTAACAGCAGCATGAATGCAGATCACACCGATTCGATCATACACGTCTGAGCTCAGCCTAGTGTAATCATACCAGTTTGATTGAACATGCTAAAGGGTTAAGGGCCTTGAGAATGGAGGGGCCACTCAGTCCCATTTCTCATCCCTCTTTAAGGGGCTGAGGGCACTTTTCCTTTTTTAAAATCCCCTCCTAAAATCCGGTCCTAACCACTTTTAGTAATTAATAGATCTCTAGACTGTAGCACCTCTTCAGTCTTTATGATTCTGAAGCTTGGCAACCTGACATGGAATTGTGTAGTATAGATTTTCTTTATTTTATTAATTATTACAAAATTTAAAAGATGCTATATTGATTTTTGAATGGTCTCCTGTGTCCTACAAATCACAAATAGAGACAGAATAGATGCTAAATGCTTTTGATGAAATATAATGACTTTTCTTTTAGGTCTGTAGCTGTGCTTGCTATAGAGGTCTGCAACCTGAACTAAGCCTGACAGGACCCGGGTTTTGGCCGGGTTCAGGTCAGTTTTTCAAATTTACTGGGTTCCAAATAATAAAGATGATTAATAGTGTGCTGAGACAAAGTCAACAAAAACAGTTACACAATGGACAGGTGTAATGAGAATACGAAGAAGACAGTGGTTTAATTGTTTGTTTGTTTGTGGCTGAAGTGAAAAGGTCAGAGTTTTGTTCTTTTTTTAGAGTAATCTAGTGTGTGAACCCTTAAAGAGTAGCCTAAGTCTTCACAGATGAAGTTGGGCAAAATATTACCTAAATATTATATTTTGTTTGATGGATCAGCATTTACTCAAGTTAGTGACAGCTTTGATGTGATCGAGGGATGCAACATTTGTCTAAAAGTAGGGGGCCACTTAAGCCCAAAGTATACTTCAGCTTTTATGTCTCGTTAGCATATGTATACAGTCAAATGCTCTAGACTTTAAAAGTATACTCCATGTGACCATGTGCGTATAAACATTCAGTTGATGTATGCGTGCTATGACTGCTATGAGACACTGTACTATTTCTCTTTAGGAGTTTAGACCCAAAAAGTTGTCTTGACAGTCTCTCAGACTCCTATTATAAAAATTAAGGTATCTCCCTTGTGTCAGACCCTTTGCTATGACAATTGAAATTTAGCTCAGGTGCCTCCCATTTCATCATCTTTGATTGGAGTCCACCTGTGGCAAATTCAATTGATTAGACATGATTTGGAAAGGCACACACCTGTCTATATAAGGTCTCACAGCTGAAAATGCATATTAGAGCAAAAACCAAGTCATAAGGTCACAGGAACTGCCTGCAGAGCTCAGAGAAAGGATTGTGTCGAGGCACAGATCTGGGGAACCCTTCAAAAATATTTTGGCTGCATGGAAGGTTCCCAAGAGCTCAGTGGCCTCCATAATTATTAAATGGAAGAAGTTTGGAACAACCAGGACTCTTCCTAGAGCTGGCCGCTCTTCCAAACTGAACAAGTTTGGACCTTGGTAAGATTGAGGGAAGAGTGATCATTTAGGAAGAGTGATCAGTGAGGATTTCTTTCGGAATCCCCACTTGGGAGATTATTCTGAAGAGTGCCTCCACAACTCTTCATGCTGAAATGTTGCGCAGAGGCATTGCTTCTGGATATTGCGTTGCATAGACCACCAGAATCAATACAAGGTGATGTCTGCATGCCGTCCGCTCTAAAGGCTTGTTCAGTGTCTTTTCCTGCCCTAAGTGACCCACCATTGGATTTTAATGAGCTGTCTGGAATAACAGTTTCTGGCAGCTCTTCGGTACCAACAATTGGGTTGTATCGTCTTTTGTCTGAGTGTTCTGCATCACTCAAAACAATCGATCCTTGCTAATTAAAAAATATGGATATACGAGTGCGATGTCTGGCTGAAGGCATTGACCATAAATCACTTTCACTTGATCAAAGGCGTACCTAAGGGTCTCGCATCTGCTCAAGAATAAAATCCCCTGCAGGGATTCCTCTAAGGGCTGGGGAAGCCGAGGCTTACATTGTCCTGACGTGGAGCTAATGTAGATGGCCCTGGCACTACCTCGCCAGCCAGTGAATCACACACACCACACACCAAAATGTTTTGTTGCAGGACACATCCACATACATTCCACTTAATAAACTTGTAAATGCCAGGCAATTCATACCCAAGATTAGTGGATGGGAGAAGTGGGGACTAACCACAGCCTCAACAATCTGCATTTGTCCCCTAAATTGAATAATGACTGTCACTACAGGGTAATTTTGATTGTCCCCATGCACACATCTTATCTTCAGTTGCCCACTCATATCCAAATCCTCAGACTGAACCAAGCTTTGGTGAATGAGGGTTTGATTACAACCTGAATCCACCAAGGCTTGGAATGTACCCCCCTTAAAACTCACAGGTATCTGGTATGCTCCTGCTCGATTGGGGGCAGCCTGTGGCACGTCAGGGATCTGGACCAATATTTTATCTCATCGCGGAGCATTGGTCCTGGGAATGCCCAGGTTCCCCACAGCTCCAGCAGACCAGCCCAGACATCATACCCACACCCGCGGCAGCAGATTCACCAACCTGTGGGTAACGCGGGTAGGGTTAGGGAAAACCCATGGGTTGAAAGTCCCACGGGATCGGGGAACTGGTTTTGGGGTCAGAATTCCCCATTTCCAGGGAATAGGAACAGCATGAGGGCAACGAGAGGGGGAGGGAGGAGAGAGGAAGAGAGGGAAGTGTGCACGCCAGTCCACAAATATGCTGCCAAATGTTACTCAGCCAGCTGGATTGGCTCTTTCAGGGACGCCGGGCAGTGGCACTGGACCCACTCATCCCTTCTGGTACATGGCTGATGAACTGCTCCAGCAAAACAAAGTTGATGACTGCTCCGGTGTCATGATCCTCTGCCAGCAGCCACCTCCGACAGGCGTCACAGAGCAGAAACCTCAGCGAGTGGAAATATTGAAAATGTTATTCAGGACTGACCTGTTGCAAGATGGCTCTTTTCAAGTCCTTATACCCCCAGGAGGTTGGTGACTGGGAGTTGTTGTGCTGCCAGTTGAGCCTCTCCGGATAGTCTCCCCACTGGGTCTCCGGCCATCCTGATGCTTCTGCCACCCGCTCAAATAACAGAATAGCTGTTAGAGATAATTTCCCACAGATGTCAATCCTTACCGTTCTTCCTCTGCCAGTCACACTCTCCACAGATGTCGCTCAGCCACCCCCACATCACCACTGCGGAGTTTCGCAGAATTTGCCAGGTTGTGTATCCAGCGCACCATTGTAAAGGATCAGGAAAATTTTTAAAACAGTGTGCACAGTATAAATCCCTTAAAACGCATCATGGATGGTGTGCTGGGACTTTGTCCTGCTGTTATTGGAGAGACCACTCGGGACACTGATAGTTACAGTCGGTAAATTGTCAACGCTAACTTATCTTTCTAACTAATGTTTACAAACAATATAACTCTATATTCTAGATAACTAAATAACATAATACCTTAGCTTGAGCTTGCAATGGGCAGAGTGTGTGATGTTGGCACCAAAGCAGCGTTCTAAGGGCAGGTTGTAGGGCAATGCTGCAGGACTATTGGTCCGATGGTAGGAACGCAGACCGATTTTGGCTCAAGGTCCGAGGCTAATGGCCCTGGCTTGCCAGTTGATATCCCTGGCTCGCACTGGCCCGATAATGGAAAAGTGGCAAATGTGACTCAGTAAAGCTAGGTTGCTCCAGTGTTGCATTTGCAATTTAGAACGCTTTGTTGGTTATAAAAAGGTGCAATAGTTTTTTCACATGCAGGAATTCCCTGCATTATGATTATTAAAATTGTGAGCAATACTTGTAATTCCCACACCAAATGCAGTGTTGCCCCTGCCATTATATTAGGGGGGTGCCCCGCCCCCCAACGGCACCCTCTGCCCCCCCTTGAAGGTAAAGTTAATTATATTTTCTATATAGCGCCAGATCACAACAGAAGTAATTTAAGATGACCTTTCTAATAGAACAGGTCTATACCTTGTTCTTTTATTAAACAAACTAAATAGCCCTTAAGTTATTTATCTTATTTACACGACGGCATGTCATTTCTGTCTCTACATGGTCACACATTTACTATTCTCCTCAGCTCTCAGTATCGCGCACGGCGGAGTTCCGCCCATATGCGCACATGCACGCCTGCACGCGCACACAGGTGAGCATATGGGTGTTCGATTCCAGGTTTTCTGTTACGGAGGTATGCATAATTAAAAACTAGAGTCACTATGACTGTTATCTATTTCTAAAGAGATAAGCTACAAGCTACGTGTAGGATAAATACAAAGTTTCTTCGACAGCTCTCTGGCATGGTGTAATGCCGCGGATACACTAGACTTTGAGACTACAGTCGTGATATGACGTCACATTAATTCAACATATAACAAATAGTAATACACTCAAAATGTAAAAAAATACAATCTACTCGACTTTACTGCAAAAATATAATTTTTATAGGGATTAGACTCTCACAAGTGAGTGTTTTCGGACACAATAACAGAGTCGACACCAAGAGTCGATTCCTGTGATGGAGTCGACCCCGAGTCTGGGGCTATTCATAGTCGAGACTCCCCATCACACACTCCCACCAGCGGACAGAAAGCGTGCGTCGGAAATATGTTGCGTCAATCACCTGAAAAGAAGACAAAAATATCTGTGTTTTTTAAACTCTCCCAGGGTGGTGAAGATGGCAACACTCGCTCTCCTGTAAGTAGCACCTGGAGTAGCGCTACTGCTCCGAGTCCAAGTACAGAAAAGAGCCCAAGTGCTGCACGCCCTTTCCCTGACAAGCAGCAAAAGTCCAGTCACTAGTGATGGGTCGTTCGCGAACGAGTCGGCTCTAAGAGCCGACTCTTGTAGGTGAACGTTGGGAGCCGGCTCGCATATCAGAAGAGCCGGATCTATTAATAAAAATATTTAAAAAAAAATTAAGATATGAACAATCAAAAGATTTAAATTAATATAATTAACTAATTCAAAGAACGTAAAAATAAAATAATATAGGCCTTAATGCTCAATCACACACATATTTGTTCTGACTGTCTGCTCAGACTAACAGCCTGCTGGCTTCTATTGCTCTGACGGTCCCAGTCAGTAGTGTAAACTGTGAAAGGGACTTCTCAACCATGAACAGGGTAATACAAACTTTTCACAATAGGATTTGCTGCTTTTAGCTATATGTTAAGCTATCACATTTAACAGTTAATGCATTTGCAGGTCAAGACAAACATCCGCAATAGGCTGCAAGGAGACCATCTTGCAGCATGCATGCGGATCTCAATAAATGGGCCAGACGTTTCTGACTTCCCATATCAAGAGGTTCTGGAAATGTTCTTCCAGAAGCCCAGAAAGATACACTGCAGTGACAAAAGCTGCACACTTTGTGGATAAATTACATAAAAATAAATGTTCCAATTTTTAGTTTAATGTACAGTTCAAATAATTGTTCAGTTAATATATTCACTGCTGCCATTAAAAGAAACAAATGAAAACCATGACTCCTTTAAGTGTTTGTGTTTGTGTGTACCCCCCACCCCCCCAAGCTGTAAACCTAGGGGAAACACTGAATTGCTTTACATGTTGTTCAGATGTCCTCTTCCTGTGTAACTGTGTGGTTTTTGGCCAAAATAAACTGTAAAGCAGACCAGGATTAATGCTTATAACGAAAAGTCTAGCTCAGCAAGAATAGCTTGAGTGGGACGTTTTATTTACATTTACACACACAAACAGACGGGCATACCAATTAGCTAAGTAAGCTGTCAGTGTGAGCCGAGCCCTCCTGCACAGCCTCTCTGATGGTGGTCCTGACTGCACAGCATGTGTAGCACAGACCACTACTCTCCTCCTCTTTTCTCTTTAACTCTCCTGCCTCACAATAGCATTCCTTCCGATGTGTGCAGAGTTGTCTACATGCTGATTCATCCATGTCTTTGCTTTCCTCAAATGTTGCCAAAACTACAGTATGTATGAAGGGATGTTCAACTTTGTAAATCAGAATTAGAATTCATGGGCAATGTTATGAATGGAAGCTAGTTTGGCAGTTAAATGAAATGCGAGGATTTTGCCGGTTAAATAAAATAAAGCAACATCATTAATATCACAGTGATTTTAATATTCTTTTTATTTGGCCAATTAACTTTTCTAAAGACTCAGTCATTAAGCTAGTTATATGACCCATTTGTTGTATGCCAGCCTGTGCATACAATTCATTCCTCACACTGTGTGTAATTAGCTTTACTGTGTTTTTAAGAGCACTGTCCACCTTAAGTCTTATTAATACCAATTTTTATGGCTGCCAGGAAGACATTGTAGAGCCATAAAAAGCATGCTTGGATGCAATGCATTTCCGGTGTAATATTCTCTGGCAAATAGTTTATCTGTGTTTCTGTTACTCTCTCTCCCTTTAATGCTACATCTGATACACATTGCTATTGTAATTGTGTGATTTGATTGGAGAACTATGGTACACTCATAGTGGTGTGAAAGAGTAGAGAGTCAAGAGAAAAAGACAGTCAGATCAAATTAGTACTGGAACAATTAGTAGCTAAAACAATTATATATATATATATATATATATATATATATATTTTTTTTTTTTTTTTCAGCCTTTTGACGATGTTCAATATATCTCAATATTTTTGTACTTGCTCTTTTATTTTCCTTTTCAATCAGAACTATGATTTTAACCAGTCAGCTGTTGTTGCCACGTTGATTGAAATATTTCCATGTAAAAGCTAAAATATTGTTAAAACTAGTACAATGAGTCTTTAGGAAACATAATGGTAAAAAAATGCATTAAAATCAAATAGTAGAAAGTTGTGTGTATAATTGCAAGAATCCACACTGCAACTGAAATGCACACAGGCATACAAACACCCATGCACTCTTTATAGCCTTCATAAAGTGCATCTAATTTTGCAGACATTGCATTGTATTTATCTCTTTTGAGAGAAAGAGAGAATGGTAGACAGGCTTCATGATTCCCATTAAATTGAAGCTCTTTCATCTTGTTGTAAATTTCTGAGTGATTGTGAGAATATTTCACCTGTTTATTAGTCACTGTGTGAGTGATGATGCTCATTCTTAGACAGGCACCTTGTGTATTTCAAAGACTAATATCATTCTGTGTGCACACATTGATTTGCTTGCATATATTCATGGAGTGATATATGCATTCCTTACCTTTCTCTTTCTTGGCTCTATAAATCGGCAGATTACTTGTTTTCAGCTAAGTCCTCTTTATTTATCACATCAGAGTAAATTATTGTTTCCATATTCCCGTGTGCCTTTGTCTCATATGTGCTTTATTGCAGTGGGAAGGCAATAAAATATTAATGAAGTTAAAAGAATAAAGCATTCTCCAAAACGTTCATATAGATAATTTGCAGAATTCAATAGTATCTTGCCCTGATGTGAGTAAGCCTGGATTAGCTGAATGAGACAATAGTGTTGAAACACAGTGTATACACAGAGTGTATATGTCTAAAGAAAAGACAAAAATGTGTTTACCTACAAATATTCAAACTGTGCTATTAGCACAAATTTGGTACTTTAATTTTAAACTGGAAATTACAAAAAGCATTGGAACTACTTTAGCATAAGTGTTATGATTTTGTCATCCCACTCAGACATGAAAGTTTGAGCCTGAGAAATTCAATTATAAAATATTTAAAGAAATGGTTCACCCACAAAGAAATGTCCTCATCTCTTACACCATGCTGCTGTTTTAACGCAGTATTTAATAGGGATGTCCCGATATGATACTGGTATCGGAATTGGGTACAATACTGCACTTATGTACTCATATAATCATGCTCATATATCCGATACCAAAAACCGTTACCATCTGATGTACGAATGTCATTCTGTAAGCATTAAGCACAAAAATGTAAATCACATTATGTCAGTGCGATTATTAAACCGCAAAGACTGTGATTTAATTAGATAAATATATAGTTTGCATGTGGTGCACACTTCAAATGTGAGTGCTTGTGAATGTGTGGAGCCAGTGTTGTGCAGACATAAAGACACAAAGTGTTCATACCTTTAGAGATACTTGACCCATACAGGGAAAACACCATCATGAGCGTTGCATCCTCTGTTTGTAGCAGATGACAGCGAGCAGAGCACAAATTCACTTTGTAGCACGAGGCACATACAGACTACATATTTATTATTAAATAGCAGCCTTTTATGGTCAAATAATCTCTTTGAGTCACATAGTGACCATTTTCTCCGGATTGAGAAGCTACCGATATAACAACACCGAAATACTACAAAATATAAGCTCTGCCAAAATAAAAGCTCAATTTAATGTGAATAAAGACAGAAATGGATCACATTAGTTATTTAATATTCACTGTAATACTACTACTACTACTAATAATAAGAAGAAGAAATACATTGTAATTGTATTATATTTAAGCAATTTCTCACATCTGTAATGCTGTTATGCAGCACTTTCTTTGACAAAATATTACTCCAATTTTGTGTTTTGCGTTGTGCTGTGAGGTTCTGTATAAAAGCACTTCATTTTCTAAAAAAATATATACAATATTATGTTGAAAACTTATTTTGATATTTTTATTTGATTGCATTTTTTATTAATTCATTTATTTAAACACCATTTTTCTGATAAAATTGAAATAAATTAGTGATATGGAATTCTGAAAAGATAAAACAAAAGTACATGCATCGAACACTGTATCGGCGAGGACCAAAAAGGAACGATCAGTACTCATACTAACAAAACATTTTTTTATGGTATTATTAATTTGCTTATTGATGGACTACTACACTCTTGAAATGGAATACATAGACTATCAATGAATTGCCAACAAAAGCCTTCATCAGCCAACTAACAAAGGCCAATGCATCTATATGAACTTCTTCAGTTAATCCAGGATGAACTTCAAAGACATGAGTCATTAATAAAAAATAAAAAAATTATGTAAACTCTGGACCATAACAATTACTTAGTTTACAAATTTTAAACCATGACATGCACTGCACACAAATAACTAATATTGTCATGTTGTTTAGCCAGAGGGAAACTGGCTCCCACAGTGAATCTGGTTTCTCCCAAGAGTTTTGTGATCCTTGCCACAGTCGACTTCAGCTTGCTCACTGGGTTTATAAATACAATTATTATTTAATTAATTATAAAATGCACAATTTAAAAAATAAAGTATGCACAATTTACAATCATATTTAATCAAACTACACAATGATAACTCTTAAGACATTATAGACATTACAGTTTAATTTTCTGTTAATGCATGATTTTCTGTAAAGCTACTTTGAAACGATGTGTGTTGTGAAAAGTGCTATACAAATAAAAATGACTTATTTGATAAGTGAAGAGAAGTAGAAATTGTGTTGAATCTTATACAGTATTTTTATTATTTATTTAATGTCACCATGCACACATATTGGAATATAGAGTGGTGTAGAGTCCAGGGAAACAGCAAGCCAGCTGTGTGTGTGTGTTTGTGTTATCTGTGAGAGGGGATGAGAGGATTCTTCAGGTGCTGGATGTCTGCTGTCAACTCAGCCCTGATTTTCTTCCTCCTGGAGAGTGCCAACATGTTTTATCACTCTGAAACATTACTGCAGCTAAAATGGCCTTCACCAAAGAAACCATCAAGTCTTCTGTGCTTAACTGAGAGTGACATGTACATTCAGCTGTGTGTGTGTGGGTGGGGTGTTTTTTTAATGCATAAATGCATAAAGGGTAGAGTTAGAGGATAGAATTTATAGTTTGTACAGTATAAAAATCATTGTTTATGGAGAGTCCTCATCAGGATAGCCGCACCAACGTGTGTGTGTGTGGTGTGAAAGGTTTGGACACTCGTAGACACTGATACTCATGGCAATGTCACAGAAGAGGCTGTATAAGAGGTAGACTAGAAATAGATACTTGAGAGAGCCTAGATTGTGCGGGAATGTTAGCCAAACATCTGAGCAAAGCTGTCTCTTTTCTACAAGTGAACTTCGCTCTCTAATTGTCAAGCTTTTCCTCCTCAGACAGTCAAGTTGCATCTCAGATTGCCATTCTCTCATATAACAGCTGCACATTGCTCCTCATGAGAGTGTCCCAGATATTTTCATAATTCCATAAGGACCTCAATTTGAAACTCCACATGCATCAAACACCCAAATGAGACAGGAGAGATGCTGCTCAATGACCTTCACATGCTCAATTTGCAACTGCACTGAATGTATCATATGAAAGTCACACAAGTCCTGCAGTTGGAATTTTTAATACCAACTGGCCAAGCAAGTTGAAAGTAAATTAAAAAAATTTCGGCACCTGTATAAATAACAGTATTAGATGTGGGAGCGCCATTCTTCACAACTAAAGGGGACAGGAGACAAGAGGGGTGCAGTGACTTTTCCTGTTTGAAAGTACATATTTAAGCTCACATGAAGACAATTGAGAGCCTCCTGAACACTGCCTTTACAAACCGAGTGTGCCTCTCCTCGAGAGATCAGTCATTTCATGCTGGTGTTCCTGCAGTTCCAGGCTCGTTATACATGGACCTTACCCTCTCATTGCCGCTCTTCCTTTCCATATGCTTTTTCACTGCGAGGATGCCAGATTCATCTTTATGAACAATTTTTGAACACTCAGTTATTTCTAATGTTAAATAAATGCCTCCCCCAGGCCATATGCTACACTCACTGTGTTCTCTTGCTCACAATTATATATATTAGGTTTTTTAATAACTTAAAAATTCGAAGTACATGATGTGCCAATTAATTAATCACAATAAATTTGAAGTCTGTATTTACTGAGAAAGGCCCCCAAATAAAGATAACTTTGTACTATATAATAATTAAAATAATTACACATAATATCTAATAAATATGATAATTCAAATAGATTACATTATATACATACTACTTCCATATGTGGAAAATCAAGCTTGAATTGCTTTGATGGTTGGAACATCAGACTCACTTTATATAAGTTAGATATACTACTATTATGTACTTAAGCATTTGATACAGTACACTAATTATGATCATATGTGTTGTTGCATTGTACTTACATTTAAAGTACCTTTAGCTAAACTGTTAACCTTACCCCTAATGCTGAACCTAACCCTATCCCAACCCTTACACTAAACCCTAAAGCTACGTGTACTTCAACCTCAGTAGCAGAAAATATGAATCTTGTGATAATTTAATGTGCCTTTCAACACATTATCATATCAGCAAAATCCAATATTAATCGACATCTAATTTTTATTCATTTAAATAATGGTACATAAACCATTTTTAATTATATATATGTGGAAACATGTCTTCCATATAATAGATCCTATCCTGGTTTACTGATAAACAATGTTAAGTCCATGTTGAATGTGTGCCCCTGCCTGTTTAAGTAAGAGACTATGATACATTATTTATTTTGTGGGAGATTGTGTGTTTTTATATATATATATATATATATATATATATATATATATATATATATATATATACACGTTATTAATTTTTTTGCTCAGGTCTTGAAAAAGGTCTTAAAAGTCTTACATTTGATTTTAACAATTCGGCAGCTACCCTGCATACACTGGAAACTCCACAGACTATGAGAATCAATCATGTTGTATGACACTCTCCACACTTAAGCATTATTTTTATATCATTACATTTACATTTATGCATTTGGCAGACGATTTTATTCAAAGCGACTTACAGTGCACTTATTACAGGGACAATCCCCCGGAGCAACCTGGAATTAAGTGTCTTGCTCAAGGACACAATGGTGGTGGCTGTGGGGATCGAACCAGCGACCTTCTGATTACCAGTTATGTGCTTTAGCCCACTACGCCACCACCACTCCATTAACATATAATTAAATCACAGCATTTTTTCTTTAACAATCACACTGGGCCATGTAGCGAACTGTTTATCCAAGGAAGTTAAACTTCTGTGAAAAATACACTTAAAAATAAAAGTATGATTCATAATAAAAGCTAAATGCCTAAAATTGAAGAAATTGCAACAGAAATATATTATAACTGTATAGTAAAATATAGGGATGCAACAATACAATTAGCCCATGGTTCAATACATACCTTGGTTTTTTTACCACGGTTTTCGGTTCGGTTAATTTCTGATGGCTTAGCACATCAGATTGTTTTTTTGTTATTCTATGCTTGGGCGAAAAGAACAGTGAGAGGTTAAGGAGAATTTTTTTTTTTTTTTTTTTTTTTATTGCAGTACTCTGTCTTTATTTTACTTAATAGCAAAAAATTTAAAATTATACTTGCACACATTCCTAGTGTATTGTATAATTTCTTCCTCTGTGGAGGGCACAGGATTCTGTTCTAGACCCTGTGTATCAAAGAGAATGGTCCTTTAGTATAATTACACCTCCCCCACACAGATGCACACACATGCATGCACAGCTCAGAACTACATCGCTGTCCTTTTCTGCATATCGCGGCGCCATTTTGTGGTCCGTTCTGCATAATGCGGCGGCTCGTTTTTGCTTATCGCGGCCCATTCGGCACTGTCACAGGTTAACCTGCTGACTATATAAACTTGGACTTTTCAAACATACACCCATATCACTTGTACTGTACATTGCCGGCAAAAGTAACATCTGTGTACACCAGGGAGGTATTATGGAGTTTTTATTTTTGTTAAGTCTAAAGTTTGTTACTGTTTAGTTTCCAACTTTTAATAGTTTGTTTTCTTAAGTTTTCACTATATTTCTAAAAGAACATTAATTGCCAGAACATTAATTCATGTGACAATTACCTTTATTTTCCCACAAATTTTCCACAAACCTTGTAGCAGTTAAACTTCCCTGTTCACACTCTGTACAACCAAACCCATAATCTGGGTCAAACTGTTTTTTAAAGCAACAGCCACATCACTTCCTGTGGAAGCTACCATCATAGATTGTAGATTACTCCTAGATTATAATCTAGGAGAATTTAGGAACTGTGGTTTTGACCATTTATTTTGTACAGCACGTCATTTCCTTTTATCACTCCAACTGTTTGGCCTCCTTACAGGCACGTTTCGCAGCCGACTCACTGGCCCGCTCGCTTCTCCCGATGGCCAGTCCACCCCTGATCGGCACCAAAGTGTGTTGGCGCACCGGGAAAATGCCCGGTATGCCAGATTACCAGTCCAGCCCTGGAGGTTGGGAATTAGCTCCAATCAATGAAAACGGCTGCAAATCTTTGGCAATGAACACCCCCACTGCCTTTGTTATTTTTTTGTGTCTCTTGGAACCATTTGGGTATGTATGCTGGAAGGAATCTGAGAGGGACTGTTGCTTTTTGGATGACTGTATTACCTGCCCTGCTATCCTTCTGAACTGCTTTCAGACAGTGATATCGCTGGGTGATGGCGCTGCAGATCTGCAGTCATGTTGGAAGTATTTCCATTTGATTAGTCAACGTGTAAAACAATGCTTGCACACAGTCATTTTTTTGTTTACCGTTTTTTCTTCCTCAGCATTGTACTCGAAAGCAAAACCGAAATGTCCCCACACCACAGATTTGAAAGATGGTGGCGCTTCCTAGTACTGCAGCCTCACTTCACCGCTCGCCATGTTAAAGTGTGAAATCTGACATCAGCATTGCAAGCATTGTTAAGCGCCAAATAACTGTAGTGCAAAGTGATTGGATATTTACTTGCGGGGAGGCGTTTCCTCGTCTAAGCGTGTAGACTCACGGGCACACACACACACACAGCCAATTTGGAGAGAAATTATTTAAAGGCAAAACCGATTCGCAAGCGCGTATTGAACCGTGGATGTCGTACCGAATGGTTCAATATTACACTGAGAATTGTGGCATCCCTAGTAAAATATGATCCTCACTGTAGAAATAATAATAATAATAATTATTATAATACATAATGATTAATGAATAATGATTGTAATAATAATAAAAGTTTAGCAATATATCTCAAGCAAGAGTGCTTTGTACTGAATAAAAATGTGTTTAACAATGCAGTAGTATGTTGATAATTAATTGTTCTATTTTTTACTTGTTAAAAGTAACAAAAAAAGTAAAAGTAAAAGTTTTTTTATAGGAATTTAAATTAAAATTGAAAACATGGTATTCTGGAAAAATTATTAAAAAAAGAAAAAAGGATTTGGGGAAAAAATAAAACAGATTTCAGTAGGGCCCTGCTTAAAATCAAACAAGTGTTAGAAACACTTGGAAGGAAACATGCATATATTTTAATTTATTATTTACATTGAAATTTTACTTTAGGCTAAAGGAGTGTGTTCAGAAGCACATTTTCATATTAGCACATTTTTCAGTGGTACCGAAAACACTAACATGGACTAAAAGCCACAAAACTCATTTTAATTTCATGGTGTATTTAAGCCTTATACAGTGATATTTGGCTGCTCTGTCCCGCTGCTTATTGGCCCTCTCAGCTATGAGTGCTGCATCATAATGCCACATTAATTCTATTTAACCACCTTGAAACCTGAAATATTAAGATTGATAAACCAGGGACCTCAAAACAACAACAGTGCTCTAATAGCAAAATATTAGACCCTATTAGCCCTATTTTTTCTTTTCTTTTTTTCTTCATTCTTCTTGAAAATATGCAATATACTGTAGCATCAAACCTTTATCAACAGTCATTATCCAAAATCTTCAGTTTGTGAGGGTGGTCTGTACTGCCTCAGTGATTTAAGGAGTCGGTTGGAGATAATTCGCCACTTGTGAAGGCTACAGCTTGCCAATTGGGTCACAGCTGTTGAACGCAAGTCAGGGAGTGGGAGAAGCATCCACTGGGTCAGAACTCTCTTCTAGGGATGAAGTGAGTGAGGTTGAAATTGATACCATTACATGAGAACCATACATACTCTAATGTAAGTGTGGTGGTGGTGTAGTGGGCTAAAGCACTAAACTGTTAAGCAGAAGGTTATCGGTTCGATCCCCACAGCCGCCACCATTGTGTCCTTGAGCAAGGCACTTAACTCCAGGTTGCTCCGGGGGGATTGTCCCTGTAATAAGGGCACTGTAAGTCGCTTTGGATAAAAGCGTCTGCCAAATGCATAAATGTAAATGTTATGTAAATCGTTAGTACAAATCATGGCCTTGTGGTTAGCATAGGTCAGACATTGTGAACTGTAGTGCTCATGTGAGGGATGCATTTTCGTGTCTGGCTTGCCACAATCTGTTCCCTCCTTTTCCCCCCATATTTCCTGTATCTATACTCTCCCTATCAACCAAAATAAATATTTATTCATTAAGTGGTGGTTGACAAGAGTAAATTGATGCTTAAGCTTTAAATAGTTATAAAACAATTAATAAATATAATAAAACTGTTTCTTACACACTAATTTCATGCTTACATTGTGAAACTGAGCATAGGATATTGCCTTTTATTTGTTGCTTTTGTAGCTCCACAGCCTCTCCAAGTGTTTGATAGTGGAATTTACTGTTGAATACCTCAAAGGTTATTGAATCACTCAACGAAACACTGCTCAAGGTTTATTTCACTTCCTTTTGGCTATAAGTTGAATTATTAAATTTCACATGCATAAATATAAATGTAGAAATATTTATTATTGTTTTATCTCACTTGTGTGGGAGGTTAAGCAATATTTATGTTTTAAATAAGTATGGGTCAGAGCCTGGCCAGACTCACTGGCCCAGTTAAATTCAGAAACAACTTTTTATGACTTCTTATTAAACTTTTGTTCAATACAATTATCCATGACCACGACCTAGATAACCTACCTTAGTGACATATTTAAACAATGTTTAATTTATCACAGAAAACAAAATGCTTAAGTTTGCAAGACATAAAAACATGTTCACGACCAACGAGTGACCATCGCTCCGTCCCTTAAAAAGAAATAAGGACACATTGACTTGATGTCTGGCCTGAGAAGTGTGTGATGTGCTCTGAGGAAGCCAATGTTATGATAGAGCCGAAATCCTGTTTTATTTGAGCTCAACCTGGCTCAAATGGATTCCCGGCACATCTGCTTTGTTAAACAATTGTTTTTTCTGTTTTCCTGTTGCTGTGCAATTCTTGAATGCCAACACACTTGATTAAAAATAATTAGGCCCATTTACATGCACATTTATTCATTTAGCAGACGTTTTTATCCAAAGTGATGAACAAATGAGGAATACAAACAGAAGCTATTCATTCTAAGGAGGCAGTAATAAGATAAATGCTGTAATGCAAAATTGCAAATTGCTCAGAGAAGCACAACTAGAGAGGAAGGTGAGAGACAGTGATAAAAAATAATTATCTTTTTAAGAAGACAATTATTGCATTAGTAGGATTATATCAAGTGTTCACCACAGAGATGTTTCTTTAGATATTTCTTGAAGGATTGCTAGAGAATCAGCTGCTCGGGTGGGGTTTGGCAGGTCATTCCACCAGCAAGGAACAGTTTATGTGAATGTCCACGAGAGTGATCTTGTGCCTCTGTGAGATGGAACCACAAACTTCTGGAGGGCACATAGACTTGAAGTAGCGAGTGTAGATAGGGGAGTGCAGAGCCAGTGGTTGTTTTGTAAACAAACATCAATGCCTTCAACTTGGTGTTTGCAACCAGTGCAGTTCGATGGAGCAAGGCGTGGTGTATGTTCACTTGGGCTCGTTAAAGACCAATCGTTCCGCCACGTTCTGGATCAATTGCAGCAGTTTGACTCTACATGCAGGAAGTCCTGCCAAAAGAACATTATAGTTGTCCAGTCTAGATATAACAAGACCCTGGACAAGGACTTGTGTATCAAGCTCAGATAGGATGGGTCTGATCTTCCTATTGTTATACAGCGCAAATCTGCATGATCGAGCGGTTCTTGCGACATGGTCTCTGAAGTTCAACTGAAGTTCAACTGTCAAACACAACCCTGAGATTTCTGGCCATCTTTGATGGTGTAATTGTTGACAAATTTAGTTAAATGAAAAAGTTATGATGAACTGCTGGGCTCGCTGGATAAAGGAGAAGCGCCATCTTTTGCTGGGTTGAGTTGGAGGTGGTTTTCTTTCATCCAACACAAATTGTCTGCCAGCCTGGCTGAGATCTGTGCAGTTATCTGTAGAGGTAGAGTTGTGTGTCATCGGCATAGCAATGATAGGAAAAGCCATGTGCCTTAATGACAGATCCCAGTAATATCATGTGAAAGGAAAAGAGGAGGAGCCCAAGCACTGAACCCTGCAGTACCCCAGTAGCTAGCTGGTGTGACTTGGACAATGCTCCCCTCCAAGACACCCTAAAGGACCTACCTGTAAGGTAGGCGTCAAACCAGCAGATCACGTTTCCTGTGATGCCCATTGCTGTAAGAGTTGCAAGGAGGATCTTGTGGCAGTAGACGAGTCCAGTATGTGGGCAGATTTGGATGCTGCTCTTGCCAGCCTCAGAGCTTCAGTAAGGGACAGCAAGCTTTTGAAGCCAGACTGGTTTAAGTTACTGATCGTCCATGAGTTGATGTCATTAATACATTCAGAGAGGGAACTTGTGGGGAATGGGGCAGTGCGCTTAGAGCTGATATAAAGTTGAGTGTCATCAGCATAACAGAGTGAAAAAGTTGAGGCCGTGATGGCGAATAATGTGACCTAGAGGAAGCATATAGGTGATGAAGAGCAAAGGACCAAGAACAGAACCCAGGGGGACACCTTGAGAAACAGGAACAGAATTTGATTTATACTGATGAGTAGAAATGTAGTGTTGGTGGCTAGAGAAGTAAGAGAATAACCAGGACAGAGCAGTGCCTGAGATGCAAATTTCAGAGAGCCTAGCGATGAGTATGCTATGAGAGATCAAAAGTGTCAAAAGCAGAACTGATGTCTAAAAGGACCAGGAAAGTGATGGCTCCAGAGTCCGCAGCATCAGTAGATCGTTAACAACTTTGATGAGTGCAGTCTCAGTGCTGTGTAGAGAGCAAAAACCAGATTGAAAATATTCAAAGAGATTGTGTGTGACCAAATAGGACAGAAGCTGAGTACTAATTATTAGTGAAAGATGCAGAGAAGATACATGGTCTTTTATGGTGCTGTGCTGGACATTTTCTTTTATTAAATTAAGGTATTACATACATTAACACTTTATGTTTAGATTTAACATTGTTACCTTGACTTTTGGATACAAGTTTATTATCAAGGTATCCGCGGGTCATTAAACAGTATTAAAAGGTGATAAATAAATTTGGTGGAAATTAAGGCTATTAAAAAGTCTTAAAATTAATATTAAATTAATATTTGTAAATATTTTGTTTTGAACATTTCTCTCCTTGGGCCATAACGTTGAATGAAAACCTTAGGAATGAACACCTTTAACGTCTCGCAGATATCAGAGAAATATTAAGAGCAGCGTAGTTTTAGCAGGAAGTCTAGCAACTGTACATCATCGCACCATTAGCTAATTCCTAGCCAATCACATGTAAGCCATTGCTTTATAAGTCTGCTCTTATATCTTATATCACATTGCTGTTTCAGTTTGCTAACACGGTAACCTCCACCACCACCAGTTGAGTCCTGACCTGCACGGGAGTAGGCTCCTCACCCCTGCCTCCTATCTCCGGCTGGATATGACAGTTCCAAGTATAAGTTCTTCGCCCTGGGCTTGTGTGGCCTTCGGGACATTTTTGTCTTTTTGTCTGTGTTAATGCCAATGTCATAAATTTGGCCAAAGGTGTGCATTTTTGGTGGAATTTTGATATTTCAACCTCAGTTCTTATAATATATAAGATTATATTCCTATAATATACTGTATACACAAAATAGCTACACTCAGAACTTTCAGGACAAAAATGTCCCAATTGAAACCAATTAAACTACAGTATTTGATCCCAGTGCCATTAAAGCATAATATCATGTATTCTATGAAAATATGCTTTCATTCCTGAGCCTTGGCTTCAAAATTTAAAAAATAAATTTTTTTTTACACCAGATGGCGTCATTTTTCTCATGTTTATCCTATGGAGCAAATACATGCTTTTTCCTATTTTCTGTTAGCTGTTTTAAAGAGCACTGCAGGCCAATTGAATAAATGATGCAGCTAAAATTGTGTGGGTGTGTTGGTATGGATGTCAGTGTGTTTTTTTTCTGTGTGTATTGAGAAATTTGTGTATGTGAAACAACAGTGGCATTATGTAAACAAACTGGCATTTAAAGGGTTAAAATACTGAAAATGAATGAATATTTGGTACTTATGATCAGGACTGATGTTGGTTAACTAATTGAAAGTGGAAAATAATATTAAGAAATAATATTATTATGGCAGTTTTTTGATGAAGACATTTTTGTTCTTTTTTTTTTAATTAATTAATTTATTTATTTTATTGACGCACAAGGGTAAAAGAGCATGAATACAACATTTATTGTTTTGAATTTCGAGATAAAAGTGACATCATTGAAAGCTTAAACTAAAATCGTGTTTGTCCAAAAAAAAAAAAACATCTACCTCAAATGATGGAATGCGTCACAGTTTGTGCATATGTAGATGTAATCTGCGCTGTCCTGTGAGATGACAATATATTTCAAAATAAAAGTCTCACTTTGAATTAACTAATTTTAACATTAATTTGAACATTAATTACAGTGTAAAAATTTAATATTTTACAACACAGATTTTTTTTTTTTTTTTTGTCCTACAATATGGTGGAATTAACTTTACATTCATATGCTTTTTATATACACTACTGGTCAAGCATTTTGAAACAATCATTCTTTATTATAATTTTATTTTTTTCACATTTAGTGAAACAGTAAAGTCATCAAAACTATAGAATAACATAAACGGAACTATGAGAATTATGTTGTGATTAAACAAAATCCAAAATAAATCAAAACTGTGTTCTATTTTAGCATCTTCAAAGTAGTCACCGTTTGCCTAGAAGTAGCAGACATGTACTCTTGACATTTTCTCAACAAACTTCTTGAGGTATCACCCGGGGATGCTTTTTAAACAGTATTGCAGGAGTTCCCATATATGTTGGGCACTTATTGGCTGCTTTTCTTTATTATTTGGTCCAAGTCATTAATTTCAAAAACGTTTGTTTTTTATTAAATGTTATTTTTTTGGTGGCACAATTATATTGTTGTCTACAAAATTAATTCAAATATTTAAGTATTGCTTTCAGATCAAAATTTTTTTTAAATCATAAAAATTTCAGTCAAGTGTTTCAAAAGTTTTGACTGGTAGTTTATATATAAATACAAATAATTGAAGATTAATTTTAATATCTGCTACATAGCTAATGGTAAATCTGTACATATTAAACACTGTCTATATGCAATTTGGTACAAAAGACTATGTATGTGATAGCTGGTATCTGATAAATCTGATATTTAATATTCAAATGGAATCCATAATTAACATCCTGTTAATTCTCAAAATGAAAGCACCACTCATACAGGTTGAATGAAGATATTTGCCAGCATTTCAAAAATGTTTCCCTGATGGAGCAATAATATAGCTTAGATAAAGCAAAAAGTTTTACATGTGGCATGACGCCATATATAAATCGAGTTGGTCTAGTTCAAGAAGAACCTTGTGAGTAGTGTTATTAGCGCAGGGCCATTTGTGCACATGTTTGATGAGAGCCTCAATGAGTGAACTAAAAAACAAAAACAAATGGAAGTTTATGTTAGATTTTTGGAGTGATGTCCAGTTGAGGTACCTTGGGTATAGTATGAACATAAGCACAAGTAATTAACTTAAATAACTACTGTAGATGTCTGCATAAAAATACAAACAGTAGGCATATAGTATCAAACCAGCCCTTTACTCTCGCATTAGATACGTGTAATTTAATATGTGACTTCATGTTGCAACTAATGGGCAAGATTTGCATTAACCCCGATAGTGATTGAAGTGACATTCAGGTCTTTTTAAAAAGGTATTAAAAAGTAATAAATTATATGTGCTGAAACCTGCAGATACACTGATTATGTTGTTAAAAATCATACTAAATAAATAAACAAAATAAATATAGTGATATGCACCTGATAGGCACAGATAATTTTTATATTTAAAGGTGTGTTTAATTTATTAACCTGTAGTACAACTGGGTATGGTATTTTATACTTTGAATAAAACCCCATCTGCCAAAGGAATAAATGTAAATGTAATGAGTGGTTTAATTTTATGTTTTTTTTAAGCACTGGTCAAGCATTACTATATAGTAAGTCACATGTTGTGATATCGAGTATGTGGAGATTTCAGTGAATTCCTGTGCAAAACTGATATGTCTCTCTCTCTCTCTCTCTCTCTCTCTCTCTCTCTCTCTCTCTCTCTCTCTTTATGAAGATCTGAAGAGGGAAGCGAGCATCTGTCACATGCTGAAACATCCACACATAGTGGAGCTTCTGGAAACCTACAGCTCTGATGGGATGCTCTACATGGTTTTTGAATTGTAAGTCCTTCATTCTGAGAACGTCTTCCTCAATTTCCTCCAGTCTGGTCTATTTTATTATTCCATCCATTCCATATTCGCACGGAATCTCACACAGGACACGATCTTGCATTGTGTCTGCAAATGTAAAAAAATTGTTGGTCTATGTACACAAATTTCTTTGCGTCAATCTGACACATATGTACATAGACCAGCAATAAAAAAACATCACCATCCCTGCCTCAACCATGTACTTGATGATTTATCTACTCAAGTAGTAAATATTTAGTGGCAGTATTTTAGTCAAAGCTTCAGTGTAAAAAAATGTATGTCCAAAACTTCCTTTTGGTTTTCATTGAATGTGAGAAGTAGCTTTGTTTTTTTTTGACAACTGTTTTGAACCACATTTATATAACATTGAATTAACTCTAACTTGCATTTTGAAACAATGCATGAACATGCTGTTCTCTGTCCTACGTCTTTTGCTCTCTCTGCTGTTTTTTTTTTTTTTTTGGAAATAGGGTAAGCATTTTAATTCCTCAAATGCTAAATATGCTTATCTGAAGTGCAGAGCTTTTCTCAAAGAAATTTCATCCAGTATAAGTTATTATCTGGAAAAGTACAGCTGGATGCACCCTGGAAACAACACTGGAACTGCCCCAACTCTATGGCCTCAGTTTTAGAGCATTGATTTGTGATGTTTCAATCAGAAACACCCTTGCAGAACAGGGAGACATAGAATAACATTTCAATTGTTTCAATTGTAAATGGGCTTCATTTGACCTGCTCCAAAGCTTTTAGTTCAGTTTGGACTCAGAGATATTGGCCAACTTACTGCACACTTCTTAGATGTCACACCTTTTGGTTTACCTGCAGATGCAAATCATAACGCAAAATATTGCAAGAAATTTGTCTATCCACATTGCAAATGAAAATTCTGCTTGTCACAATCGCAACCAAATAGAAAATATTTGATGTCTTATGTGCAGTTATAGGGCAGGGTAAAAAAAGTTTTTCTGATGCATTGCAATCTTAATTTGAAAGATCTCAATATCCATTCTTAAATCCCTAGACCGATCTTTCACTCTATGTGGCAACCCTCTATAATGCAAGTAAATCACTTGCATGTGCAACCTAATCTCATGTTATAAAAATGTCTATGATACTGCTAGTCTTAAAGAGAAAGTACCGATAAAGCATATTAATTATTAATTAATTAATTAATATTAATTTAAATACTTGTAAATAGTACAAATTATGCAAGTAAACAATAAAAACATAACAAAAATATATATTCAACATAATAAATGCAAATTTAAGAGATTACTTTATGGAATAGACTGAATTTAAAAAAAAAAATCAAAAGCTATAATATGACCATTTTAATGAAAATCTAATGATTTGTAAAAAATTTCAAATTGTACCTTGAAGGGTTGCCTAGAAATGTTGCCTAGAAATGTACCCATTTGAATCAATATCGAAACCAGATCTGAAACTAATCGAATCAGGAATTCTGTATCAATAAGCTCTATGCTGTTATGTAGAACAGCATTTGTGACCAATGAGATTTTACTTTGAGCTGGGCTACTGTCTGTCTAGTGTAGAAAGTTTGGTTGTTCGGGCAATGGAGGAGTCAGGAGACAACGACGCAGTCTAGGCAAGTCTTTTATTTTCTGCGCTCAGCATCTTGTATTTTACAGCACTCAATTCACGTAGATTCTTCACAACACTCAATTAGGGTGGGGGGAAAATAGTTTCAGCGATACATCATGATTCATGCTCAAACAATACTGAATCGATTCTCAAAAGAATCAGAAACGATTCCGAGTTCAGTTAAAATCACGGCAGAGCAATGGCACGCACCAAAGACAGATGTAGAAACAAAGATGTGAGTTAAGTGCATACACTAAAGTTGAAGTAATAGTATTCAGTGTTTTGATGGAGAACCAATTTTTTTTCTTGTGCTTTTAAGAAGTTCTAAAGAAAGAAATTGAAAAACTGAGACAATCTTTTAAACTATGGGACCATTTATTTAATCTTGTGGATGTTTCATGTTTTGTTCACAGCTCATACTGAATGTAAAAGGCCAGTTTATGTAATGTGACTTGTTCTGATTTTTTAACAGTTAAATAAAAAGCTGAAAGGGAAAAAATAGAGAGTAGAAAATGTTTTTTTGAAGAAACTGAAAAAAGAAAGAAATTGAAGGACAAGATGCACCGTGATGCATCAAGTATCCCTTTATAATCAAATCATGAGGCCAGTAAAGATTCACACCTCTAACATTCAATAAGATAACAAACTTTGTTTAATAATTTTTATTGCAACTGTATATATAAATGTTTTTTTGTTGATCTTTCATTAGTATCATACAGATTTTGATCTCTTTCTTTTGAATATAAAGTTATGAATTATAAATGGACCTTTGGCTGTACAATAGCTGATGAGTTTTCTGTCTGTGTCTTTCAGTATGGATGGAGCAGATCTCTGCTTTGAGATTGTGAAGAGAGCAGATGCTGGGTTTGTTTACAGTGAGGCTGTAGCCAGGTAAACACCATTCATGGCAATTTAATATTTCACATTATTTTGAATTCCTTGTTGTTAAAGGTGTACTCAGTAATTGTTTCCTCATTAAAAAAGCTGTACTCCTTCAGAAATTAATTGTAATTTTGAAACATGTATAAACTTATGACCACTTACATGAGATGAGGACTCCAGTCACATCAGTAACCTTATAAAAATCTGTTTTAATCTACATGGAGAGGGTCCGCGCATGGGGGCTGCCATGTTAGAATCACATGACCAGCCAAATACTACTAGCTTACTCTCAGTAACCATACTGATGTTTGACACTTTCACTCATGGATTAAATTAATAATGGCTTACTGTGAATTGTGATTTTTTTTTGGCATCTGTAACTGAAATCTATTGTGTTTGAATGACACTGTATCCTGGCCACAAGGTGTCAGTGTAAGTCTAAGACAACATGAACAAAAACTTACTGAGTGCATCTTTAAAGAAACATTTTAATTCACATTTCAATCTCAAATGTTAATTTTTGGATGAAATATCACTTTATCATTGCTTGTTTCAATGCATTCCAGTGTTCTTTATAGCTTAAAAAAAAGAGATGTCCCACAAAGCATAGCAACAATGTTTCTGAGAATCTTTTGAGCTTTGACATCTATTACACATTTAAATCAAAGTGTACAGGTAGGCCATATGATGTATTGAATGTATTTATATGTCTAAATACATGTATGGCTAAAGATAAAATGGCTTTGGAGAATTGTGGCCTATAAAACTCGGAAAATGTTTAGAAAACGTATTCAGCTTACCATGTTACTGTATTCTTAGAGACTGTATTTAGTTCAGAATATATCTAGAATGAAATTTTTTAGCATATCAGATGGTGTTTTTTAATGTATTGAACTTGTGTTAGTGTGTACTTTATTCTGGTTGTCCTTTTACATCTTATGGTAAAGCTGCCTTTACCTGAAATATAACCTGTACTTTGTGGGAGCCAAGGTTTTTCTACTGTTCTGCTGTTTAAAATTCATGTCAGCATGACAGTGAGTGATGGGCTTTATTTTTGGATCTCTTCACAAGTAGCTTTATTGTCAGTGTTGTGTTCCTGAATGACTGCTAATCAAACAATGTCTGGAGGGAGAAAATTAGTAACCTGAAAGGTTCATTTCCATTCAGGTGCACAAGGCCAAAAAAATTAAACGGGGTCCTCTCTTTTCTCTCTAAACCTCACGCCTTCTGCCCTTCTCTCTCTCTCTCTTTCTCTGTCTCTTCCCATTAGTCACTACATGCGACAGATCCTAGAGGCATTGCGGTACTGCCATGACAACAACGTAATTCACAGAGATGTAAAGGTAGGCTCAGTGATGTGTCAATACTTCAAACTTCAACAAACTCAAAAACGAAGTTGATCTGTACTTAGTGACTTACTGTACTTAGTGTACCCCCATTTACATACTGACATGTTTGATATGCTGTTTGTGCTCATGGACTTTCACATTTGATTTTAATAGATTTTGAAGAAAAGTTCTTTGAATTTGTTGCAATTTATGTAGGCATTTGTGGATGGCAGCATTAAAAAAAATTACAATGAGGATTTAAAGGAATAATTCTCCAGATATTAACATTTTACCATCATTCACATTTCCTTCTAGTGTTCCAATCCTCAAATGTAATTTTAGATATTAGGCAGAATACAATGAAAGTGAATGGTGGTTTATACTGGCATGTTCCAAAAAGGTCACAGAAAGCACCATAAAGGTCCATATTACTCATGAACTGTATTCCAGTCTTCTGATGTCATATCATAGCTTTGTGTTAAAAACAGACCATAATTTAAGTTGTTATTCCAATGATAATCTACCTCTCCACCCAAGCTTTAAAATCTCAGTTTTGCAGGGCCTGTGTAGCTCATTGAATAAAGATGCTGACTACCACCCCTGGAGTCACGATTTCGGCTCTGTGGGGGTAATGCCATCTCTTGCAGAGCACCCTGTTCTTCTATTCTAATCTTTTCTATTTGCAATAGTAATGTTTGGGAGTCTAAAATGTATTTTTACCTATTGACACACTAATGCTGAAGATATAAATAACCATCTTAAGACAAATGTTTTTGTGAAACAAACAAAACAAAAAAAAAGCCTAAAGCTTTTGCACAGTACTGTATGTGGACAGCGGGAAATTTTCAATATTACTAAGCTATAGAAAGTCAGTTTTTTTATTATTGTTTATTACTAGGAATGCACCGATACCACATTTGCTCTTCCGATCTGATTCCGATATCTGAACTCTCAGTATCGGCCGATACCGATCCCAAGCCAATACAGTGTGGTTGTTTGCATAATCAGTTTAGAATATCGTTACATTATTGTGTGGAACTAATTGGGTGTGCTCTTTAATATGTAAAGAAACACAAACCTCTAACTACACATTATTTCAATATAAATGTATAGCTTATTAAGAAACACTTTATTATTAACTAGTATACTGGATAATGTAGCAGCAAAATGAACAGTAATTCCAGTCTTCAAGTATTCAGTTGTCCCATTTCTGCCAAACATGTTGAGTGGTTCAAACATCATCTGCAGCCTAAAACTGAACTTTTGATAGGAAGTTTGTATTAAAAGCACTTAGCTGCATACAACACAAAAACATTTTCAGCCTTTGGCTGATCCCATTGATTTTCAAGAAAATATGTGATAAAATATACATTAGTGTGCATTGTGTTTAGCAGTGTGGCGTTCCGCAAAAATCACTCAAATTAAAAAAATGGCATATCGGATAAAATTAGAAACTCTACTCTTTTGACTCAAACCGTTTTCAGTGTAAAAACTAATTAGGTTTCTTACCAGTTATGTTTTTTCATTATTATTGTTTTTTTCCCTCCCTTTTTCTCCCCAATTTGGCATGCCCAATTCCCAATGCGCTATAAGTCCTCATGGTGGCGTAGTGACTCGCCTCAATCCAGGTGATGGAGGATGAATCTCAGTTGCCTCCGCATCTTAGACCATCAATTCGTGCATCTTATCACATGGCTTGTTGAGCACGTTACCATGGAGACATAGCGCGTGTGGAGGCCCACGCTATTCTCCATGGCATCCATGCACATCTCACCGTGAGAACCACATTATAGCGACCATGAGGAGCTTAACCCAACTGGTTGCTTAGGAAGCCTGACTGGTTTCACGTATCAGATATAGTTTTGTTGGTATGTCTTACAAAGACAAACTGCTATGGTCGGCACCATGTTGTTTTGTCACATGACTCTGTATGTCAAAATTTTAACCCTTTACTGACAGCACAGTGTCTCCTGAACTGAGATCAGTTGGTTTAAATGAAATGAAATTATGCGTTGCATAAAGCAAAGCACAGCGTCCACACGTGTATATGGGGTCGCACAAGTTTACAATGGATTGTCTCATTTATGTTACAATCAAGTAATGTTTTGTTTGATTGTATGTTTTTGATGTCATTGACCCCAAATAGTGTTTCTTATGACTTTAGACAACAAAATAATCTACAGATTACAGTTACTTGATTTTTTTTTTTTTAAACTGAATCTATATTAGATACTGTAAAATACAGACTTGCAATTCTCTCAACAGAGCCTTTTTCAGTAAAGCTATTATCAGTATTTGAAGCTGTGTATTTGGCCTCTGTAGTACAGTGATTCCTGAACTGTGAGAATTGTTCTTCACAGCTTTCAAATTGCTTCTCATCTCTGACAGAGGAATTATGTGTAAAAAGTTAAATTAAAGGGAGTTATGGTACAGCTGCACACAGAAGTTAGCTGCAATGGTAAGAGTTTCCTAGTTTTTACCACATATGCATTTCCTGTTATTATCGAGGTGTCACTTTCTTTAAAAAATAAAAAATAAAAAATCCTTTCGATCAGCAAAAGCTGCTTCAGATAGGCCCTGGAATCAGATTTGAAATATTTTAGAACTGCATCTTACACAAGTTTATTGACCAGTCTGTCAGTGACTCTTCTCAAATTATGTTTTATGCAGATGGTTTAAATTGGAAACACTCAAACTATTTATATTCAAAAAAGGTAAAGTAAGTGAGTCTGTGAGCACCAAATGTGTGAAAGCCATTTCTGTAAGGCAGTAGCTTGAACCGAGAAAGATCTTTGAGTCTGTTGAAGCAGCCTGTCTTTGTCACAGAAATGTATTGCTGGAATTGAGTCCTCATTTTGTCATTCCATTCTGTTTTTTGTCTTTCTATTGTACACAAGAATTTTGATAACACTTTACTTGAAGATTGTCTGTATAATTAAATTTAAGCACAGCGTTTATTAAAATGTATTATAATATTTACCTCTTTATAGCTATACCTTAAAAAATAGAAAAATATAATTTTTTAAAACACCAATTTTCATATTTCATGTGTTTCATTGCATAATACTCTGTATATAGGTGTAACCATAAATAGATACAGTATTACTGTATTTTACAGTGCATTTTGCAATGGTTAAAGAATACATTTGTAATTCTGTATACTGTATATAGATTATTTAGGGTGAGTATTGTCACCAGGAAACTGGATTTGGAGATTGTTTGGAGAAATTTGTGAAGCTGCCACTTTCAGTAAGTACAGTAACATAGCTGTTTGTTCACAAAAATTTCTGTAAGATTCTGTTTAGACTCAGTGATCATTATAGATGTTTTCTGGAGGCTAGAAAAAAAAAATCAGTATTATATTTGTTTTGCTGCTCAAAGATACATACTGCCTGTAAATTGTATGTCTTAAGTGTCAGTAAGGCACATCTGATCTGGAAAAAGTGTCTTTTTTTTGGGATGACTCAAAATGTTTTCTAAAATATCATGTTGTTAACAACCATATTTTGTGTGCAAATAACAACTCAGAAACATTATACGTTTGCACATGCTAAAAGGGATGACCAAAATGTTTTGCTGTCAACACAATCAAACCCTGTTTTGGTTGTGTTTGTGAAAGCGTGTTTAGATTATTGACTGCAACAAGTTCAGCAGTGTTTTTGTAACATTAGTCACTCTATCAGCAAAATATCTCCATTACTTTTTTGTTTGTGGATTGCTCTGTGTTTTTAGCAAATACATAATTGATTCTATCTGATGCAACACCAAGCATATGATTTCCTTTTAACTTACTGACTCTTTTGGATACATAGTGCCTAAGGTTTGCCCTTTATTTTATTGTTTCCTTAATGGAACTACATATCTAGCTGAGATTAGATTGATGGCGCATAAGCTAAATGGAAAACTATCATCTATCTCTTTGCTCATAAAGGAGTAATGATGAAGACATAAGCCCTTAATGCTTTTGACAGATTCTAATATTTACTGTCTGCGGAAGTAATGACTTATAATGTTGCTGTTATCTGAAGAGTAGATGGAAACCTTCTCCATCATACATCAATATCTGTGATGAACTCCAACATACGCTGATCAGCCACAACATTAAACCTACCTGCCTAATATTGTGTAGGTCCCCAACCTGCATCTCAAAATAGCATTCTGAGAGGATATTCTTCTCACCACAATTGTACAGAGACTTTGTCAGTTCAAACCAGTCTGGCCATTCTCTGTTGACTTCTCTCCTCAACAAGGCATCTCTGTCCACAGAACCGCCCCTCACTGGGTGTTTTTATGTATTTGGCACATTTCTGATTAAATTCTAGAGACTGTTGTGTGTGAAAATCTCAGGAGATCAGCAGTTACAGAAATACTCAAACTAGCCCGTCTGGCACCAACAATCATGCCACAGTTCAAATCACTGTGTTAAAAACATTTCCCCATTCTGATGGTTGATGTGAACATTAACAGAAGCTCCTATCTAATTATCTAATCAGTTAATCATGTTGCATCAGTGCAGTGATTTGAAATTATTGCAGTGATTTGAAATGCTGTTCTGAGATTCGGTTGGCACTGTTTTGGTGGCACGAGTGGGACTTACACAATATTAGGCTGGGTGGTTTTAATGTTGTGGCTGATCAACGTAAAACTGTTGGAAAAACAGAGTTCTACACAGATTTCAGTATATGAACATGTAATGATGCAGATTTTCGAGTTTCTTTTAGTGAAATAAGTAGTGAAATACATTACATTTTAAATTCTTGCAATCAGATTACAGTTACTGACTTTTAGTGAAAGTAATTACTTTTAAGTACATTACTTAGGTTACAAATATATAAAAAAATATGTTTAATAGAGTTCAAATATGAATTCATATGTTCATACATCTGTTTGCATTTCCGTGACAGCTAAAGGAACAAGGAGAAAATTTGTTGAAGTTATCGGTAAAGTAATCTGATTATAATTTTAAAGAAGTAGTTAGTAAGTTGATAATTTTTTTCAGTAATTTACCCAAGACTGCTCAACATGCATGTTTACAGTTCTGAAAAGATAATTTGATGAAAAATTTTCTGCTTTTAGTGTTTAGTGTTTTTATAGTTTGCTAATATTAAATCTGTGGAGTCATTAAAAAAAACTTGTTTTAATTTGTGTTTAATGTGTGTGTGTGTGTGTGTGTGTGTGTGTGTGTGTGTGTGTGTGTGTGTGTGTGTGTGTGTGTATTGTTTTCTTGAGATAACTTATCAAGATAACTTATGTCAAGATCAAGAGAAACAAAATCCATTGCCTCTGAGGGCTTATGAATGTTTGAAAATTGTCATTATTTTTGTATTTTTACAATTCTGTTTGGTGTTGCTATCAACATTCATACTATTCTAGTATGTGGTTCTTGTCTCTCAAATAATTCAGTGCTGCATTTTGCCATTTCTAACCATTTGAGTTCGATACTGGAAATCGATGGACATGCCAGTGTAACATTCATTTAGCGCTGATTCAAGAACTCTCTAGCTTTTTTTTTTTTTTCCTCACATTTTTGAGTATGCCTGCTGTGCTGAATTTTCTTTAGTCTGTGTGAAAGAATTGTGCAGCTTGGAGTGAATGTTGTTTACAAAAACGTGTCAGCCTACAATATTCTCATATGTCTAAAGGCCTGCAGTTATTGTCTGAGTATTTTCCTCTGGATTTTTATGACTGACTCGCATGTGTGCAAATACTCTCAACAAACCTAGCGAATGCTTTAGAAACATCTTGCCTAGCAGGAAATACTTGATGGGGTATTACTTGACATCGTAAAGATGCCAAACAGAGGAGAATATTCTTTGCTTTTGGTGTTTACTTTTGTCTTTAGTCACATCATAAGTTAGGAAGTCAAATTTTTAGTTTTAGATTGTTTTATTAGAAATAAATGATTTGATTAATAAAGGAAACAATAATCAAACAAATGTTTCCGTTAAGTAGTTTACATTGCTTTGGTTTGCTTCTAAACACCTACTTGTGCAACAAAATTATACCCAAATGTACATTTTTAAGCAATATACTGTTACACTCATACCCCTCTAAATGCTGTCACTAGTGTCCAGATGTGTGTAACAAGCATCTGTGAAGTGCTGTGTTTAGTCAGCTCCCCATAATGTCTGATGATGATGGTGTCATCAATTGTTTAGAATTTGTTCTCTTTTTCCAAGGTTCCTCTGACAGAGACACTTGATAGCAACTCTGACTGCTTTCTTTGAGACTCTAAAAGGTGGCTTTTGTTATTTTAGCCATTGGCCCAAAACATGGCTTATAATCATTATCAAAGGAATAGTTAAAAGAAGATTAAGGAATGGTTAGGCTACATTTGAACCAGATATTTGGGTAACATCTGGATCTTTGACTTTCTTACCAGAGAATGTGTTAAGGATTATAATTGTCTCCTGACAGCCTCTTGTGGTTGAATGTCCAAGCTAAAATTACATTTGTACTTATTTACTCAAAATGATATACCATGTCTACAACATGCTCAGTTAAAATTGTGAGAGCAGGAAACATAATATTGAAACAAAGCCTTACATCGAATAAAAAATGTAATTAATTCAGAGAAAGTGAAATTATAGTCAAATAAGGAACACAATGTAATCACATTAAATCCTATAGTAACAAGTTCAGTAATGCAAATAATTGTGTTATTAAGTTATTAAGTGTGATTGAATGCAAGATTTTGTATTTATTTTTATACTTGCAAGGAGAAGCAACAATGTTTTTATTTAAGGGACTAATGAGCCTCCTAAGTGGCCATTCAGACATCACAATCTTTTTAATTTCTTTTTAACTTGACATCTAAAAAGCATGGCGTTCCTCTTTGAGACCTGCTGCAATGGTCAAAATGTCCATGTAGTGCAGGGGTTGGCAACCTATGGCATGTGTGCCAGCATTGGCATGCGGTGGGGTGCGTCAGCATTGGCATGCGGTGGGGTGCGTCAGCACTGCCATTGACCATGAAAATAAAAAATGGCACTCCATGTCAAAAATGTGGCCGACCCCTGATCTAGTGCATGTTTACATGAAAAAATAATGGAGAACAAGCTCTGACGGATGCAAATTTGCATTTTCTGTGAAACTGAACTGCAGCCAGCTACCTGTTGCTCGTTCTCGTGCACACACTCCATAGGGACGTGACCAAAACAATGATGTAACGTACAAAGAAACTGAACGTGATTCATTGACATCATGCTGACAGATGAGGGAGCATAATTAAAATTACACAGTTATGATTGTTTTACTACAAACTTTGAGAATGCTGGAACAGGGGTAAAACAAAGTGTGGATATAGGTCTGACTATATGAGAGACTATATGAGTAGTTTGAAGTAATCACTTTTCTTTGCATGATACATTGACTGTATTTATACAATGTCGGCATTAGCTAGCTCGCCAGCTTTATCAATAGCTGTTAGCTAAATTTGGTGGATGATGACAGCAACTGTTTATAAAATAGACTGTACACTGTAAATATGTTATTTATTTATGTGATTCCATCACAATTGTAATTTTGATATATCAATGCGCTATTGTTTTATAATAATAGAATTTATATATTTTCTCCATAATCAAGTTACATTACACTAATGAATGGGTCTTTTTGCATTATCTTGAATATTCTCGCATTCATTTCATGTGTTATTGTTGTTTTGCTAAAATTACACAGATCAATCCTTATGGCACTATATTTCACAAGCTTTGCAGTTATGTAAGCTTACCTGTCCAATAAGAAGAATGCCAATTCAGGGGCAGTTTTGATCCCCAAAACCGAACAAAGGTCACTCCAAGAAACAAATGCCCTGCCGATGTTCACTCTATTTTTTGATTAACTGCAATCACGTTCCCGTTTTTTTTTTTTTTTTTTTTTTGGCTTACTCTGAGTTTGTGTAGGAGTTGGTGTTGTGCTGGGAGCCAGACGTTTGCTGTTGAATAGCGGAAGAGAAGCGCTGAGTCAAGGCTCTCAGGAGTGCGCATAAACGTCACATCCTTTGATTTTCCCTGCAAAAGCGACCTGCTCCCTTCGCATGAAAATCAGCCTACAGGCTTTAATAGGCAAACTAGGAAGTCCTGGAAGGGCTCATTTTTTAAGTTGCGGTACAAGCCGTTCACACACTGGCAAAAAAAAGGTGAATATTACATGAAAATGGTTACATATTGCACCTTTGTGCGGAACGGCAACTCCGGCTCTGCTTTATTTCACAATGAGAGTGCTTTGCGATCTACATCACCTGAAGCTGTTTGGAAAGTTTGGAGTGCGTCTAGAGTATGAGCTGTGTTTTCTCCTCAGTCTGCTCTCATGCGTCATCATTAGAGTTTAATATGATCTAATTTTACGTTAATTGAGATCAAACAACTGTTCAACAATGCAAATTTTTTCAACTTTTTTTTTAAATTATTATTGTCGACGTTGTCGATAACATTGATTAATCGTTTCAGCCCTAGTTAAAATATCCGAACTCCCGCATTGATTTCTTTCTAACCAGTAATTCAATCATACCAAATATCTTAGAAACCAAAATACATCCGATCATTATTAGTGACCATTCTCCAGTAACTCTCACATGGAATCCATCTACAATACCAAAGCACCCACCAGATGGCGTTTTAATACATCACTCTTGAAAGATCCAGAATTTGACAGCTACTTCAAGAGAGAGTGGACATCCTTCCTTGAAATAAATGACTCTCCAAAGTCGTCAGCATCACTGCTCTGGGAAACATGGAAAGTAGTTTTACGGGGGAAAATTATATCATATTCAGTACATAAAAAAAAAAGGACAGAGAAAAAGAAGTCCAACTGGAAGAAAGAATAAAAGAATTAGAAATTTTACATGCAAATAATCAATCAGAAAGCATCTATAAAGAAATTAGAGAAAAAAAAAATTTGCTTAATGAAATAATAAACAAAAGAAACCAGTTTCTGATTCACAGGCTCCGTCAAGAAACTTTTCACCATAGCAATAAATCCGGAAAATATTTAGCCAGTCAAATTAAAAGAAATAAAGAAAGAACAGCTATAACCTCCATCAGAAACTCGGCAGGGAAGCTAACCAATTCACCAGTTGAGATAAACAAGATATTTCAAGATTACTATACAAAATTATACTCATCTGATCTGGACCCAAACCAAGAAGACATAACCCAATTCCTCGATAACACCATTCTACCAAAACTCAACATGGAACAAGTAAACACACTAGAATTACCAATCACAGAAAAAGAACTTCACTCCGCATTGAAAAGCATGCAAAATAATAAAGCACCAGGTCCAGATGGCTTCCCTGTTGAGTTCTACGAACATTTTTGGTCAACCTTATACCCACTATTTAGCAGAACAATAACAGAAATAAAACATAACGCAAAGTTCCCTTCCCATATGAATACAGCACTTATATCACTCATTCCCAAACCTAACAAAGACCACACCTTCACATCTAACTATCATCCTATCTCACTTATAAATGTCGACATAAAAATTATTAGCAAAGCATTATCCCATAGAATTGAACAAATTATACCGTATATAATCCATCCTGATCAGACCGGCTTTATAAAAGGTAGACATGCATCCAATAATACCCGCAGATTATACAATTTAATGCACTACTCATCAGTACAACAGAAAGATACTCTCATTGCCACATTAGACGCCGAAAAAGCTTTTGATAGGGTCAACTGGAAATTTTTATTCACCACGTTACAAAAATTCGGCTTTGGAGAGTCATTTATTAACTGGATCAAGATTTTATACACATCACCATCAGCCACAGTCACAACCAATGGACTAACATCACAAAGCTTCACACTGCACAGGGGGACGAGGCAGGGATGTCCACTCTCTCCATCCCTATTCACGATTTTTATTGAACCTTTAGCAGCAGCTATCCGTCAAAACCCAGCAATCAAAGGTATTGAAACACCTCAACAAACACATAAAATCTCACTTTATGCAGATGATATCCTACTATATATACAAGAACCCCTAGCATCTACTCAAGAAATAATTAAAACAATCCAGTCCTTCTCAAAAATATCAGATTATGCAATAAACTGGAATAAATCTTCCATCCTCCCTTTACATAAAACCAAATGGGATGTGGCACCCCATCAATCACCAATACCTATATGTCATGATCACATCACTTACTTAGGCATTAAGATTTCCTCCAGACTGTCAGAGTTGGTAACACTCAACTTCACACCACTGCTAAAAAAATAGAAGACGATTTGCTCAGGTGGCTCAACCTTCCAATCTCCATAATCGGCAGGATAGCAGCAATAAAAATGACGATTTTACCGAAAATTAATTACCTATTCTCAATGATTCCAACCGACCCCACACTCACCTGGTTTAAATCACTAGACTCCATTATAACTCGCTTCTACTGGAAAAATAAAACGCCAAGGATAAAACTCACTACACTACAAAAAAGTAAGGTTCAAGGAGGACTAGAAGCACCAAATTTCCAATATTACTCAATGGCTAACCAACTGCAATACATATACAAATGGATTCACCCCACCCAATCTGATATTATATGGCTAGATATAGAACAATCACTATGCAAAGAATTAAATATAGCTGACATACCGTTTCTCACCAAATCAATTAAACAACACACGTTTTAATGCAGTAACTATAGCCGCCACTCTGACAGCCTGGTGGAAATTTCACCAAATCACAAATTCTACATTAGCTCCATCTAACCTCACCCCACTATGGAACAACAGAGACTTTATAAGCAATAAAAAAACATTGAAATTTCACACATGGGCGGAAAGGGGTATCACCCACATTAAGCATATTTTCAAATCTAACACATTTAGACCATTTCCGCAACTGGCCCAGGAGTATGGCATCGGGAGCAACGAATTTTTAAAATACCTACAAATCAAATCTTCTGTTCTGACAAAAATAAACATCAGAGACACAAATTTAGAACTTCCACCGGCAATATCAGACTTGGTCAACATTTTCTCCCCAAAGAAACTTCTCTCTAAAATATACAAAATGGTTTCAAACCAACTTCAGACCATATACTTACCAACAATAAAATGGGAAAACGATCTTTCAATAGCCCCTGATGCCAACTTCTGGACCCAAATCTGTAAAAACATATATCTCATGTCCAAAAATGCAAATCTTCGGTTAATACAATACAAAATACTTCACAGAACACATTACACGGGCAATAGATTAGCTAAAATGGGTTTCACATCAGAAGTTTGCACACATTGCAATCAAAATTCTACAGATACATACATCCATGCAACCTGGCACTGCACTCCAATCAAACACTTTTGGGAAGAGGTCACACAGTCACTATCCACTATAGTTGGCTGCCACATCCCACTGTCGCCTTCTCTTTGCTTGCTGGGGGACCTCACAATAATCACTGATAAAACTATAAACTCTAAAATACTCCTCATAGCTCTAACCATCGCCAAGAAAACTATCCTCATGAACTGGAAAACTAGAAATAAATTACACATTAACATTTGGAAAAATCTTATTACAGACTTCATTACAATGGAATACGCATCTCCCCTTCATAATTACGCATCTGAAACTGACCTCTGCCGTCCAACACTTTCTGACCTCTTACAGCTATGAATCCTTTCTCTGTTTTCAACTCCGACTCCTCCCACCTTCTTAATCAACCCATGAATATTAATGCATTTTAGTTGTTTGAACTTGTTTCTGTCATCATTGTTATTACTATCTTTACTGTTACTGTTATGATTACTATTTTCACTTTTATTTTTTCATTTTTGTAATTGCTGTTGTTGCTGTCTTTTGCTTTCACCATTGCGATCACCACTGCCATCATCATTATCATTTATTATTAATATTATTATTATCATTATTATTATAATCATCAATATTGCCATTGTCAGTGCTGTATTGGAATTAAGTGTCATTGTCATCACTACTGCAATAATTTCCCCCTTATCTCTTCATGGGTTTTTAATGCACCACAACATAGAATAGGGAAAAAAAAAAAAAAAAAAAAGGAATATGTATATATGGAAAACCTCACAAACACCAAGACAGGCGAGAAGTGGTTTCAACGGGACAGCATCTCTGTCCCAATTTGAGACACTCTCGCACTGTACTCCCTCTTTTAATGCACCTTAGACATTGCACATAACACACACAAAAAAAAATAAAAAAAATAATAATAAAATAGGAAAAGATAGGGACTGATGAGATGTGGGGGAAGGTTATCTTGTATTATCTTATTATATCATCTTTTATTTTATACAGGACTGACAATGGCAATTGTTACATAGGAGGAAGGATGGAAATAAAAATCGACCAACACAATATTGGCAATATGGTGGTAGTGGGGAGTGGGGTGGTGATGGTAATGACAATGGTAAAAAATAAAAAATGGTTACTTTGTTTACGCATACACATACACATACCCACACTCACACCCGCTCACATACACACTTAGATCAAACACTTAAATCATTCTTATGTCACTTCTGGAATTATGGATTTATAAGATTGCTCACTACTGCACTATGTTGGTTTGTATGTATGTCTGACTGTTAAATAAAATTAAAAAAAAAAATAAAATATCCGAACTTTTGAAATAATGAGTCATCAAAAATCTCAGTTGGTAATATTGATTCCAACTGATTCATTAAGAAAGTTTGTACTTTCTTAATGAAATATTTATGAGAAATAAAGTCAAGCATTTCCACATGGGATACAGTATTCCTTGCAGTTTGCTCAACATATCAACTGGGTTATTCCATGAATACAGAAATTTTGCACGCTGTAAACAGTATGCATACTTTGTTGTATGTATACTGTGATATGAGGATGGCAGTGTGCCATTACAAACATGTCCTTATTTTTGCGTCTACCCAATGTCACCAATAATGGTAACAGCCCTCTGATATTAGCATGCTTTACAGCTTCCTGAAAGCATCATACAGGAAACAGAACAGTTTTGTTTTTTTCCTCAACATTGTCACTGTGTTGGTTCAATTCACTTTCATTTTTCGTTGCACTATCAATGTTTTCTACCAGATTTATAGTATTTATATGAGGTGTGTCCAGGCTCTTGGATATTTCAGGTTTGGTTTTGGGCCTGGAGTTGCGCTTGGCTCGACAGCAGTGCAAACGGAACACCAGCTGGAGAACAGGATGTAGGCAACAGCTGAAAGCTGCAACAAAGATGGTGCCAGTTTTCATCCTGAACTGTGCTTGACAGTTTCTACTCCTTGATGTTAATAAGATGACTCTTTGCACATGGTAGGGTAGGAAGCAGAGTACAAACAATATGACAGAGGCCAGAATCTTCCTTCGAACCTTAAGACCTCCTCCCAGTCCAAATCCAGCACCAAAAAGACTTTCACCCCTCACATTCTGAAGGTGGATAACCAGCAGCCCATAACTGACCAGCATCAAGCACAAAATAAAAAAGAATCCTGCAACACTAAAGCAATGGATAGTGTTGAATTTATCTTTAGAGAGAATGTTACTGTTGACAACCTGGTCGAAGCAAGTACCATTTTTTCCTGTTCTCTGTTTAACCCACATGCTTGTGCCTACAATTGTGGTTATAAGCAACCAGGTAGAAAAGCAGATGATCCAGCATGGTTGCGTGCGTTTAAAGACCTGCAACAAGGCATAGCCTGGTTTTACTACTGTGGCATAGCGATTGATGCTGGTCCACAAAAAGAAGAACATGTTGCAGTAGAGGTTAATGTAGAAGCAAGTGAAAATGATCAACTCTAATGCATTGCAGATTGGAGTTCCAGATTGCCAGTTAACATTCTCTTTGTAGTAGGCTATTCTGAAGAAAAAACTGCAGCACATCATCAGGTCTGACACAACTATGTTTAAAGTAAAGATGACAGTGGGTGTCCTCTCTGATCTCCAAAGACCAAGCAAGACGATTCCATTAGTCGGGAGGCCCAGGACAGCCAAAGAGAGATAGAGCCATGGCAAGATGGTTGCATGGCTTTCTTCATGTTGTATCATGCATGTGCTATAGAAATAAATAGAGAAGGAAGGAAGTCAAAGCGGAGAACTCACCACAGCCTCTTTTGGCCCCTTAGATCTTATAATCAAATAGCAAGTCGTCCTGACCCAGAAATTTTTCATAATTTTTTTTCATACACTGCAGGCTTCTTAACTATTTCATATGACACTTAACACTTCAATATAGAATTTATATTGTGTTTTGGGGTTGTCTACTCTTCCAATACAAAACTTGAAATTACACACTTAAAAATATATGACTGTCTTTGTATTGCATAACTAAATATATCAAACCAAATGACATTTATTTTAAAGACACCTTCATTTAAATGATAAAACAAAAAAACATATTTGGACACTTTCTGTTTGTCAAAATTACTGGAACATGTATATATAGTGTGATGAAATATATGTGGGTTAAAGGGATAGGATACTCGAGCGAACTGACTTTACACATCCGCTAAAATTACTTTAGGACAAGTTGGCTAAAAGTTACTGCATAAAAGGTTAAAATGAGTGAAGTTAGTCCTGGGAAAAAGTCTTGCATCATTTGTTTGATATTTACAGTGCTTGAAAGACAGCACTTCCTTGATATTAAAATATTTGTAGCTGCCATTAAACTGCACAGTGACTATTTGTTGATTCTTGTATGCAATCGACTGAAAATAAGATTAGTGCTCAGTGTCATAAAAATGGCAAAGACAGAACCAAAGCCTAAAACCTCAACTTACAAAAAACTTTAGCTCTATTCTTTTGGTGCCTTGCTTGCGCTGGCTTAAGTGTCCAAATACTTTTTGGGGCCACAGTATTCTGAGTAAACTATCATGTATTGCAAATGTCATTTTGTCTACCAGCACAATTTAAGTTAATTAATGTAACTGTAGTATCAGGGCCTGTAGAAGTAGAGTACACAGATGGTTGAACAACAGGAAATTTTAATTTTAATTGTCTTAACATTTTGGGTAATTTTTTACCTATTTAAATTACATTTAAATGAATGGGATAATACGATAATTTGATAATTTTCATGTTAATGCAATACTACATTTAAACAATAATTAAGCATTTTGTCCCAGATCAAAATTATTTAAACTGCTGATGTGATATGTTATCACTTAATGCAAATACATTGGTTTGGGTAGACACTAACTAACTAGTTAACCTGCAGTTTACCCATAAGTAACTAAAATACCAGGCATCAACCAAAGAGCCATCTAAAATTAGACTGTTGTTGCTAATAATGGAATTGAACATCTCCAAATAAAAGACAGTAAATGATGATAAAAATCACTGTACCTTGCATTGCTGTCTGAATAATTGGCATGCATTGTGATTTCACCTTCCACGGACATGATGCTTATTCTTTTAACATGTTGTTTTCCGATGCGGCAGTCATGTTCTTAATGTTTAGTCTAGAATTTCAAACAGTGTAAGCTGTTTGTAGGCAGTGTGTGCTCTCAGACTGTGCATCACATAGTAGCTCTGTATGTTGACTTCTGACCACATCCTGAAAACATTTTTAGTAGCACAGTTTGCACCAATGACTTACTTTTATTTATGATCAATAACATAATAAAATATTGCTATAATCATATAATAAATATTGATAAATATATATGGCGGACCTCCACAGTCTAGGTAATTAATCTGAAACACTGTTAGCACTAAGGGATGCCCGAAGCCCTGTGCTAAGATTTTTTACTGTTAACTCACTTTGAATTTCTCTGTTCTATTAATTTTATATTGCTTTACAAAAATATTTAATTCATTTAAAATATGTCTGAAAACTGTTTGTTAAACAAATGTTATTGGAACAATTTGAACATTCATATGATACCATTTGAACGCTTTAAAGCCAAACTTTACAGAAAAGACAGTTACTCAGTAATTTTCCTTTTTAGCTGCAACTATTAATTTAAAAAGCATATTTTTGTCAAAAAATTGAGGAGAGCATAAGGAGACTAAAATAGAGATATCAACAGTTTATCAAGACAGGGCAGGTGTGACTAATAAATTAATAATGGGCAAACAAGGAGGCAGGGTATGATGTAAGACAGAGAGACATGCGACAATACAGAAACAAAACAAAGCCATGTGCTCTCACAAGACATCAAAACACCAAAAAGGCATGAGCGCACATCACTAAGACAATGAGGCAATATACGCCCTTCCCAACCGAAAAACAAGACGAGAGAATGCGTAGCAATTCCAAACAAAGGAATGCAATGCATTCTCACACTAAAAGAAACCGGAGCATACATCGTAAGGCAAAAACAATACAGGACACCTGTGTTATTGTTCGGCCATACACACACATGAAAACACAGACTGAAGTGACCAAACTTCAGCACAACATGAAGCAGGGCAGAGGGGTCACTGCTGTGGGAGCGGCCATCATGACCAAGGATTATGGCACTGGGACTGCTGAGGCTTCCGACGCCGGCTCTGGGATGGACGAGGCTTCAGACGCCTCCTCTTCTGGCTGGTGGGAAGTACTGCTGCTTTAGCAGCCTCCACCTCCTGGCGGTCAGCAGCAGTGGGCTCGGCCGAGGCACCCACTTCCATGTGGGGGGTGCCCTCGTCCTTGGGTTGGGATGAAGAATGGAAGTCCTCCGAGGAACAGGCTGAAACAAACTTCTCCCATTTCATAACATGCCTGACTGCCTTGAGAAAACCTTCATCCTCGTCTCGATCTGGGACCCAAGATTTAAAAGGTTCCTTCAGACCTGCCCAAAAGAGATCAATTAGGCAGGTCTGATCATAACCCAGACCCAAGGACAATGATAAAAATTCAAGTACATAACCCCACACGGACTTGTCCTCCTGCCACTCCTTATGTGCTCTGCACACTGGCGGGCAGGAGAACCAGTTTGGGGGAAAATATTAACTCTGCTGGGTAAATTTTGAGGCCAGTTCATAATGCCAGGGGTTTAGATGCCCATGACCCAAATGCAGAGTGAAAAATAAAGGTTTATTAAATACAAAAATAAAACACAAAAATCCAACTTAAAAGTCCCACGTGGGGGAAAAAAGGGTAATCCAGGCTGGAGCAGGGGGAAACAGGACCGACCAGACCAAAACAGGAACCAGGTGGGGTAAACAGGACTGACAGGGAGGACTGGAAAAAAGAAGAACTGGCACTGGACAGCAAACACCAGGAGACTAAAATAGGGAGAGAAATCAACAGATTAACAAGACGGGGCATATGTGACTAATAAACTAATAATGGGCAAATTGGGAGGAGGGGTATAACGTGAAACAGACAGACATGCAGCGATAGTGACCAAACCTTAGCACAACATGAAGAAAGCTTGCAACCCGGGCACACAATATGAGGCAAACCCGTGTTCGCGAGACAAGCTATTGACGTGCATGCTTCAAGATTACATAAGCACGATGCACCCATGTCAATAACAGACAGACATGGAGCATCAGAGTCCTGATCCCAACACAGACCGAAACCAACCAGACAGGAAGTCAGGATCCAGACACCGTGTTCCCGACATGAAACAAGACGGACCGAAGAGTGCACAGCAAGGAATACAGCTGAAACCATGCACTCACACAAACGTAACACAAGACAAGACGTGGGACGATAATGCCACGGTCCTATCAGACCAAAACCCAGACTGACAGAATGACAGGACCGTGACAACATATCCCTTATTTTCTTTAACATGATCTGTTTACCTCTTCTAAGAGGTTGGAAATAATAGCCTCAACTGCCTGGTTTTTCCCTGTTCATATGGAGTGTCACTTGGAGTGTTTGATCCTTCAATGTTTTGCAGACAGCAACCTTTGCATACAATCTTCATCATCACTTTACGAATTAAGCCACACAGCATGAAGTACATGATTGGATCCAGACAGCTGTTAAGGGCGGATAGTAGAAGAACTATTTCATTTGTTTTATCAATCACATTGTCAAGAGGTGTCATGTGGCATCTGACATGGTATAGAATCCTTACCAAGTGGTAGGGTACAAAACAAAGCGTGAAGAGGAAGAGCACGAAGAAGGACTCCAGTGCTGTTTTGTTGTACTTGGGTGCATATGGGAAATCAGTTTTCTCTCTGGAAGCTACAAGCAGCTTCATGCCGATCCTTCCATAGGAGACTAGGTACCATAGATCAACCAAAATAGAGCCACAAAGACAAAATTGAAGTAGGTTTTCCATTTGGAATCGTGCCGTTTTTTTATTGGAAGCACTTTTGGGATTTATTGTTCTCTCCAGCCTGGACAATCAGTGGCGTCATTGCAGCTAACACCATAGCCCAAATAACACAAGCAGAGAAGCATGCTCCAATGGCTCTGCTGGAACATTATCCTAATGGATGCCCTTTGGAGCTTGAAGTAACGGTCTACACTAATGAGCCCCAAAAAGACTATAAAAATCTGTCTAAAAGACGTTGCCCACTATCCTGCACAGTAGCTGTGGCAGCACCCAGTGGTTGTTGTTGAAACAGTATGCCACTCAGAAAGGCAGGCAGATCACAAGGAGTAAGGCAGAAGTTAACCCTTTAAATGACAGTCTAGAACTATTCTTGTGAACAGTATGCAGTCGGTTTGTATTCATTTAAATTACTCATTGCGTATAGCAAAGCCAAAATACCTTTGCACGCATGTGGACGTGGGGTTGCACAAGGTTAAAGAAGGGATCAGTTTCCCTTCTCTAATTTTCTCTGTTTTTGCATATTTGCACTGGACCATGTTTAGATAAAATTGTAATATAAGACATAAAAATTCTCAAGTGAATTTTGGTTTTGAAAGTTATTGCATTGTACACATATATTGGGATTTTTTTTTTTTTAAATCAGCCCAGCAGTTTCCTAGATTCAACCATAGGCACAATCCTGATACAACAGCTTTTATGCTTCAATTCTATAAACAAGAAGTATATCTTTTAAATTCAAATTTTATACACAATTTTAAAACTTACAAATATATTATTATTTATATAAATAGTTTCAAACAAAGCCAAAGCAGCACAAACCGAGCAAATCACCATCTGGCACCCAGTGCATTACACACATTAAAGCATCCCAGTGCTATTGCACTGTATATATACTATATTGACACACTATCCAATATGATGTTATGGTTGATTATTATAATCAACCACAAAATCATGTTAGATGTTGTCTTTCACATTCCGTGACTGTTAATGTCAATCCCACATATTTGTTTTTTTTTCTTTTCCCTGCAGCCTCATTGTGTATTGCTGGCATCAAAGGAGAACTCAGCACCAGTGAAACTGGGTGGCTTTGGTGTGGCTATACAGCTGGGAGAGTCTGGACTGGTGGCTGGAGGTACTAATAAACATGTTTTCAGTTAATCTTTTTGCACTAAAATCTGATGTTCTATGTTGCACATAAATGGTTTATGCACAACACATTAATTTTTGTTATGTTCATGCACTGCAAACCAGTGGCTTCATGGAATAACCTCTGGTCAGCATGATTCTTTGTAGTGAAAGCATAGATTGTTGAAAATAAAACATTTATACTGTATGTCATAACAGAGACGAGCTCCCCCAGATTTTCTGTCAGAAATCAAACATCAGAAGAAAATAGCATCTACTTTTTACTATTTTGATTTGAAGATCTGAAACTCTGAAATATTTAGCCTCATCTTGTTTCTAAATCATGGGCATGTTTTCATCCTTTCAATCCTTATTTTAGACCAAACCACTAGCTAACTCTAACTTAGTACTTAACTAACTTAACTTCAAATCATTCAAGCAGTAAATGTGTCTCGATTAATGAGCTCTTTGTCATTTATACCATTTGTGAGTGGCTGTGAATGCATGATTGTGTTTGATTGTTCAAAACTTGTGTCAGCTACATCTCTTTTGTGTATGTTTGTATGGATGCTCACATGTTGACTATGCTGCAGGCCGGGTGGGCACTCCTCAATTCATGGCGCCAGAGGTGGTGAAAAGGGAACCTTATGGGAAACCCGTCGATGTATGGGGCTGTGGAGTCATCCTCGTCATCCTTCTTAGTGGCTGCCTGCCCTTCTACGGCACCAAAGAGCGCCTGTTTGAAGCAATTATAAAAGGAAGATACAAGGTAGTGATTTAATTGCAGAATCTGTTACAATGAAATAAAGCCACACAGAAAACAATTACAAACTAGTCATACACTGATTTGTTTAGAGTTTAGCATTAGGAGGTATGGAGATCTTATTGATACTGTTTCCACCTGGTATTAAGATGCATTTCAGGTGATCTGATGACATGTTGTCAGCCCTAAATACAGGTCTAAATGGGGTCTAAAAAGTTTTGTAATCGGATTGAGGTATTAATGTTAATCTGTCCTGTATGCATCCCAGCAGCAGTGAAGCACCACCTCTCACCTGTCAATCAAACGCTGCACTAAAACAAAAATTTAAACTTTGCTGTTTATGAGCGGCTTTAAAAGGATATAACCGTTCGATCTCAAATTTAAAAAAGTGAATACATACACAATTATGAGAGCATCAAAGATCTTCTTTAGTGTGTCTGATATCAGCACAGATGAGAAGCACGAACACCTGAAGCTCCTTTAATACAGGTAATCCACTAAAATAATGGATAAATTTGCTTGACATGTTGCATTTGTGCTTGGATTAAATTTCAACCACATCTGGGAGAAACAGCGTATCATATTTTATTATTATTATTATTATTTTTACTGTCTTTTCTGACATTTTGCAATTTAATATCATGAAGTAACACACTGACACAGTGATTGATGTATGTCGTCATCAAACAGAGACCCTCCCCTCCAAATATGAACACAAGTAGTCACAGGAGATGCATTTAAGTGACCAGTTGTGGACAGCGATATGTCTCCCCTGACCAAGTGTGATTGGATCACCCGAAATGCATCTTACTACCAGGTGGAAACTGGGTCATTGAATTCTCACCCAGTCACCTATTACACATTAATCTCCTCTACAAATCAATAGTCCAGCACCTCTTCGAGCTCTGATACCCCCTTTTTCCTTTCTGGCCTAGTTTTGCACTATTTCACTAAAGAAAACTTGGTTATGCACTGGAAGGATTGGCTCCACACCGGCCCCTTAAGCCTTCGGTTCTCAAGGGGGTTATAGTGTTCTCACCACATTCAAAAGTAAAAAAAAAAACAACAACAACTAAGGTCTGAGTAGACAGACATAAAACAAAATTAGATTGATGGTTACACTAAAATTGCCTCACACAGTTTGTTGCGGACACCCTGTTGCTATTTTCCAGTTCATTTATTTTCCTTGTCCACCTGAAAAAAAAGGATTTATTAAGAAATATCATATGTATGATATTTTCTGTATCTATATATATATATATATATATATATATATATATATATATATATATATATATATATATATCTCTCTCTCTCTCTCTCTCTCTCTATATATATATATATATATATCAATCATATGTATGGTGTCAGAGCTCCGGGTTTGTTCTTTCATCTATTTGTTTGCTTTACAGTTGAATCCCAGGCAGTGGGGCCACGTTTCAGAGAGTGCCAAAGATCTGGTACGCCGTATGCTCATGCTGGACCCTGCAGAGAGGATCACTGTGTATGAAGCTCTCAACCACCCCTGGCTCAAGGTACCACCAGCACACAAGAAACATCTGCTTTTTAATCTGCTTAATAAACACTTTGCTCACTACATCTGAGTACAGGCAGACACTGAAAAAAAATCTAAAGGTTATCAATTTTAAAAAATCTGGTTATTCTTAAAATATCACGGTGCTTTCTTAATGAATGTTTGGACTTTGTTTTGCTCAACAATTATAGTATCTCCTTTTTAATATTCCATTGTTTTCATACATTTATGTAATTAGGGATTTACAAAGCCATTACTGCTTTTAATCGTGTAGCTATCCTTCGTTTTTTTGGAGTAGCCACCATATTAAGTAAGTGTGTGTGTGTGTGTGCGTGCTTGCGTGTGTGTGCGTGCTTGCGTGTGCGTGCTTGCGCGCGTGTGTGTGTGTGTGTGTGTGTGTGTTCTTTTCCTGTTAGGAGAGAGACCGCTATGCCTACAAGATCCACCTTCTTGACACAGTTGAGCAGCTAAGGAAGTTCAATTCCAGGAGGAAGCTAAAAGTGAGACACCAGCACTAAAGAGCATCTGCATATTCCTGATTCAGCTGATTTTGTGCACATGAATTTTCTGAGACAAAGACAACAAATATATTGTAATAAGGACTGCCAAAGGAATTGTACAAGAATGCACAATGGAAAAAAATATGTTTAGATCAAATTTCAGCAAATTAAATATTTATATTTTTAAAGCCCTAATAGAAATATAGAATGTATATACAGTACTGTGCAAAAGTCTTAAGCACATAAGATGTTTCACAAAAACATTTGTCTTAAGATGGTTATTTATATCTTCAGCTTTAATATGTCAATAGGAAATATATAATAAATATATATAGACTCCCAAACATTCCTTTTGCAAAAAGAGTAGAATAGTACAACATGAAGCCCTGCAGCAGATGGCATTGCACCCACAGAGCCCCCCAACTGAGCATCAAGTCATTCTGGAATTACATGAAGAGACAGAAGCAATTGAGACAGTCTAAATAGATAGAAGAAAAACTGTGTCCAGATGTACCTAGGAGAGTTGGTGGTGTTTTGAAGGCAAATGTGGTCACACCAAATATCGATTTAGCTTTTTTTATGTTTACTGGACTTTTTATGACGTTAATTAAAAAGTATTATTTTTAAGACATTCTCACAATGCAACATTTTCACAAGTGCCTTAAACTTTTGCACAGTACTGTAAATGGTTAAGGAGCATGTCTCAGTATTTAGACTCCAGGTTAAAAATTCCAGGTTGATTTATATTTGTATGGTCTGCCAGGGTGCGGTGCTCGCTGCAGTCTCCAGTCACAAGTTCAACTCTTTCTATGGCGACCCACCTGAAGAACTGCATGACTTCTCTGAAGAGCCCACATCATCAGGTACTAAAACAATCAGCAGAGATGAAAGGTCATCTCCTATCCTACCCACACTGTTTTCCTGCTGTGATGGGTTTTGAGATGAGTTAGCAGTTTCCAAGTGTGTCGTCACAGCACTTTCATAACATTGATGTTATCTGTCTGATAGAGAAAATTATCTTCTTGGTAATAGTTAGTGGTAATTGAACAAGTGCTTTGAAATTTGCAGACAAATCAGAAATGTTCCATTTTGATAATGTAAAAAAAATGCACTACATATTACAGCAATCAGTAAAAACATCAAACTCATCAAATAGCCATGTGTCATAAATACAACCAGCCAATATTTCTTTGACTATTATGTTGGTGTTACTTTTATGCCGCGTTTTCACTTATTCACGAAATATAAACTGAACATAAAATATCACATACCATTACTTAGATGAGGTAATTATCTTTTAAACAAGCCCTCACACAAGATAATCGGATGCATAGATCGATAGATAATATACACAAAGCATAACGTTACATATGGCCACCAGGAGATGGCGCCAAGTAAATGACACAGACTCAATGATTCAGACTCATTGTGTCAAAAGACACTCATTCTGTGAAATTTCATTACTTAAATCATGCCTGCATGTATGCAAACCTTTAGTCATGTTGTGTTTGCATGTGTAATTCGTTCTTATGTACAATTCTTATGTTTTATTTATTTGGAGAGGCTTTTTGACACATGGAGATGTTTTTTTGGACACCTATGCTAAATTATATTTGTAAGGCTATAACTTTTGATTGTTCTGTCGTATCAACATACAAATTTTCTCAGAAACAGTTGACATGATTGGCACCTTATTTACACCCAGGAACTGTATATAATGTCAAATCAGAAAAATAATGAAAAGAAAGTTAATTTTTGGCTGATATTTTTCCAGCAGTTTCATAGGCTGAGAGTCTAAGAATGTACAATAAATCTATATCATTAAAAAATGTGAAAAGTTTTATTTAAAATGATACCAAACACAAAAGACCCTCCTTTTTTCTCGAATTATGAGCTTTTAATTTTAGGGATGCGACTGAAACAGGAAATCTTTAAAAACACCCTTAGAGCTTAAAAGGCTAAACGGAAAAAAAAATCCCATGTACCCGAGCCGTATATATGGACTAGAATATCATAGAGACTTTGGGTGGAATCTTTTGGCTTGACCACCTTGCAATGCCCTCAATTAAAACTCTTTAGCAACAGCATAGCAATACCTTGGCAATCACCTTATCATGGTGGCGGTTTGTTTTGCATAGCTAAGCACTGTCAAATTTTCTTTATTAAAGGGAAGAATCTAGGTTTTTAGCAATTGTCACAGACATTTTTGTCCAGTTAGGATGCTTTCACACTTGGTTTGTTTCCTCCCCCTGCCCCCGCTGGTCTCTTTTCACATATTATTTGGGTCCGAACCATGGTCTGATTGCATCATCAACGTGAGTACAAGCAGCTGTTTACCACTGTAACTGGGTAACAACTCAAGAATACATAAGTGTCGCTGTGTTAAAGTATTCATCGCTTTGAATTTACCACCAAAACTTGAATGGTGCATATGAATGATGCATATGAATGACACAGAATGACACATATGTTTTTCTGCCACGGAAGAATTGAATGTACAATGATGTGATGAATGTTAGCGTTTGTCTGCCGCGGGCCCGAATTTATTTGGAGACAATCAGGTATGGGAAATGCATTATGCCATTATAATTACGATCCGGGGGGCCTGGGTACCTCAGCAGGTAAAGACACTGACTACCACCCCTGGAGTTCGTGAGTTTGAAGCCCAGGGCGTGCTGAGTGACTCCAGCCAGGTCTCCTAAGCAACCAAATTGTCCCGGTTTCTAGGGAGGGTAAAGTCAGATGGGGTAACCTCATCGTGGTCGCTATAATGTGGTTTGCTCTCGATGGGGCATGTGGTGAGTTGTGCGTGGATGCCGCGGTTTATGGCGTGAAGCCTCCACACGTGCTATGTCTCCGTGGTAACGCGCTCAACAAGCCACGTGGTAAAATGCGCAGATTGAGTTTCATCGTCCACCACCCGGATTGAGACGAGTCACTACGCCACCACGAGGATTTAGAGTGCATTGGTATTTGGGCATTCTAAATTGGGGAGAACCCGAGTGCAACCGTGTTCGGAAAACAGGATTCTCATCATCCAAACAAACCGAATTTAGATGTCATTTGAACCTAGGTGCGCACCAAAAGTGTTAGTCTAAAAGCACCCTAAATCACCTGATGTTTCATATTTAGACCTCATAATGTAGATTTCATATATTTGAATTCATTTCAACTACTAGTTCAACTACTTCAATCTGTTTAGATAAACTCAAATTGGTTTGTGCGTATTCTTAACATGGTTGACGTTTCCTTTTTCCTTGTAATAGCACTTGTGGTTACTGTATGTTTTTTTTTTTTTCACCACCCTGAACATTTAATATAGAAATGTTTTTTTATTGAGATTCACACACATCTCCCACATGTAAGCAGAATTCAATCTAAAGAATTAATTTATTTTTTTGACAGTAAGGATGTCAGTACCATCATTGGTACGTGTATATGAGTTGTAATGAACATACTCCTCATTAACTGTTTGTTTTGTATGTGCTGTGGATAGCTCCTATCTCTCATCACATTACATTACATCTCTATGTTGTTAATGTAATAATTGTTGCTTGTTTCTATGCTGGCCATCACACAGGACTGCTAGCGGCAGAAAGTAGGTGTAACTGTCTGTCCCCTTACATAGCTTTAATTAAAACACTGATGTAAAATATGACTCGTTCCTGGATATGTGTAGGTGACTCTCTGTGTGTGTGCTTGTGTTTGTGCGTGGACACACACAGGGGCTGTGTCACAGGTGCTGGACAGTTTGGAGGAGATCCATGCACTGACGGACTGCAGTGAGAAAGACCTGGATTTTTTACACAGCGTCTTCCAGGACCATCACCTCCACACTTTGCTAGATGTAAGAGATTGTACTATGGATACAGGCATACCCACATGCGCACACACACACTCAAATATTCACTTTTTTAATACCACAAAAACCTACATTTTAAGATGCGGTTACAGCTTGCTTTAAATAAGTTACTTTCAAGTACAACTTTAAAGATGATGTCAAATATTACAACTTTTATTTTGCATTTCAAAGAGTCTGCAGTGACCTAGTCTCAGCCTTAGACAGATCTTGCACACAAAAATAGCAAAAGCTTACTTTTTACGCAATCAGTCTGACATGGAAAGGTCTTTTTCCCGGTCTGCTTCTGAAGAAGATCTAGTTGCTGTATTTGTACGTTTGTGAGGTTCGTGGCATTAAATCTTTGAAACATCCACATGGGTTATGTTTAATTTCAGATTGACCTGCCCCTAAAAAGCATACAAAAAATTGGAACTGTGGTTGGTCACTTTGCTTGTCACTTAGCCTTTTCTAGGGTAAGATGATGGTTCTCGGCCGGAGTAAGCTGTGGTGTTGACCAGACATCATACTGATAATCAATAGTTACGCAAGACAAGCAATTATCTGGCTATGCAAGACAATCAATGACCTGTATTTAGGAGACACTTTTTAGCCAAAGCATCATACAATGTACTGGTTGCAGGCACCATCCCTTAGGAACAATTTATGTTTAAAGCACACGTGTAGTAGGCCAGGATTTGATCTTAGTAACACTTGTTTTCTGCAGTGGGCTGATGGCATCCTTCATGCTTAATCATTATCCAAAAGTCATCCAAAACAAAAAGCATCCATGCTACAGAAATAAATCCTCAGCTAAGCAGTTGCTCTACCATTTTCAATAATTTTCTAGAATTCTGTGTAGTTTCTTCTCAAAATACTAAAGTGAAACGGGTAATGAAAATCAGTAGACAGACCAATTATCATCACTCCAAAAATTTTCTTTGTCAAATTTTCTGTTTTTTTTAAAGAACTAAATTAACGTTGTTTATTCATTGCATTTATGTATGAGTGTCCATGCACACACGTCTCTGCATGTGTTCAGCTTGTTTTTTTTAAGAACACATTCTGTATAATGGCATTAAGAGTTTTTTGTGTGCTTGTGAATAAGTGCAGCTGTGTGTGTGAGCACGCGCGCGCCAAGGCCTCTATCAAAAGACGTACAGCTTGGTACCACCCAGTGTGGATGATGGATTCTATTTCAATAGCCACAGGCCTGCCCCTCATGCCAGTACGCTGTGGGTAAGATTATCACCAGGAGGCTGTGAATGCATGTCGTCCCATTAAAAACTCAACTCCTACCCTGAATAGGGAGGGAATCAAAAGCACCTATTGTCATTCTCCAGACTTTTTTCACTGTTGCGGCTCCAGCAGTATCTGTGTATCACAAGCCCTGCTCCAGACAATTAGACATTGCCATCCTCCCTCTATTGAAGCCATGGTCAGAGAGCTCTGTGTGTAACTCTACCTTAATGAGACAGAGGAAAGAGGGGTTGAGATCTCATCAGCACCAGTTGAATTCTTTGTGTGGTTTTTCTGGAGTTTAACATTGGCTATGCCTGGTTTATTTGCAGTTTGGCTGTGGTGAGTAACCTGGGGCATTTTCTTAGCAATAGACCTTCTTTGGAAACCCTATTTATTGTTACTGAAGGTGTGGCAACTATTTGATGCATGCTAACATTACATGTATGCTGCTGACTTTGATATCGCACATGTTTTGAGACTGTGTTTTTGTAATGTTGTGAAATAGAGTGTGAACTGAAAATCTGTGGAAACTGATAGAATCATGCTGTGCTATTTTTTCTTGAAAAGACAATGAAACTCAATGGCTCTGAACAGCTACAAAACCTAGTGTGCTGCCTTGCTATCTGCTGACTACATAGACACATATAGCTAACTGAAAAGGATCATCATAATTGAATAATTTTGAAAAATATTTGTTGACAGCAACTCTGTATTGCATCAAAATATAAAGTGAAGCACACTGCAGACTTGACTCACAATTGATTCCAATATAGTTTGACATGAGTAGAGTATTACCATGTTGCTAAGTTCACAGCACTCTAAAAATAAAAATAAAATAAAAAAATAGCACACAAATATAGGGTAAAATGTTCAATTGGGAAATAAAAATCATTTATATTATTTTGACACTAGAAAGTATGGATATCTTATTAATTCTTAATATGTTCCTTGAAAATTCTTAATTCTTATGTTATAAAAGACCAAAAATTATTTTGAATTTCGAATATGTTTGTGGCATCACGTGAGCACACCTGCGCCGCTCCGCATCTTGTTTTGAAGAATTTATACCCACGTGTTCTACTTGCATGCCTGTTTCAATGACAGATTGCATGAAGAGACATACAATATGGCTATACTTAGGGAAGACAGCCTATCTGTACATTTATCATATTTTAGCTGTAAGAACTGCTAAAATCCCTAATAATATTCAATATATTTTTTATGTGATAATTGCAGTTGCTACTTATACTGTTGTGGGGGAAAACGGTCTTATCACGCTGAGTTTACTCTGCTGCAGATGCGCATGTTTAGATTTGAGAGTCCATATGCATCTCGTATCTTCTCACTGAATTGCTTTTATTTTTCTAAGCAGTCTTCGTTTAGCCTTTGTTCAAATGGCTGGTGAAAAAACTATCAGTTGTAGAATTTTTGCTTTTATTTTAAGTGCAAAATGACACCCATAAACTTTCTGTCTGTATGTTGTCTTTCAAATAAATTGCTATATCTATGATATTTATTTTTATTTTCCACATAGAAAATAATGGTAAATATAGTAACCAGGATTTTGTTTTTCCAAACGGTAAATTACGCCCTATAGATAACCAGTGTTGCCAACTGTATCTATGTGTTAATGCAAGACTTTGGTTGTAATCATTCCAGTCTCAGCTGTCTGTGGGTGTTTTGGAATCTTTGAAACTTTCATTTTTAAAGATGGGGTAAAGTTTGAAATTTCAGAGGATGTTATCTTTTTGTTTTTATCATTTTTGCATTTTTATCATTTTTGTCATGTACCATTTAGAACTGGATAATATTTAAAGCTTCGAGGTACTGGACAAAGATAACTTAGGTTCCTTGATAGTGCTGTAAAAGTGCTTGAATTTCACTCTTCAAAAAGCTGTACGAACCCTGCAACAAAAATGCATTAACACAACACATTGACATACAGTAAGAACTGAGATTTTCAATACTACATATAAACACATAAAGCTGCATGTATCATTAACATATGTGTAAAAATACCAGATATATCAGAATAAATGCTAATAATTTATATATTTTCAATTTTGCAGCTGTATGACAAGATAAACACCAAGTCCTCACCACAAATCCGAAATGCACCAAGTGATGCAGTTCAAAAAGCCAAAGAGGTGAGTGCTCTCTACTTACAGAAATATGCATTTGCAGTGTCCAAACATTCAACATTGATTTTCAGAGAGGTTCTTCGTACAAGTTTCAGTTGGTTTGTAGATAAAACTAACCCTAACCAGGCCTACTCTTCCTCCTCTACATACGCTGTCCAATATTAGAAGACACAATATAAAGTTAACAATCTCTTTTCGATATGCTTTTGAATGACCTGAACATTTCAAAACTCACTCCTCACTATATTTAGTAAATATGGTTGTCAATACCAAATGCTGACTGTGAATGTGGCTTTTGTATCTGCAGACTACTGTTCTAGTTTGTGTTTTTAATATAGCACACAAACCTAGGTTTTCCTAGAAACAGTTTCTTTACTGCATATTTTCAGCTTTATCTATAAGCTATTTCTTTCTTGAGCATGACTTTTGCAGTATCACTGTTTATATATATATATTTTGCTTAGTGAGATTATTATACTTTGTGTCTGAATCTGTGTGTATGTATGAATGACTGCGTCTGATTGCTTACATCACTGCTGGCTGAAGCATTTCACTTTCTAAATCTCCACAAAAAACAGAAATTAAGATTAATAAGTGATGCTGCCAGTTCCCCTTTTTCCTTAACACACTAAATTAAAGTACAGTCAGACATTGTCCATTAATTCTAATATAACTTTAAGAGTGATTACAAATCCTTGCTGGCTCTGAACTGCAGACATGATATTTATCCAAGATTTTCAAGTACAAAGTCAACATGAAATCAAAATTGACCCTATTTATTTATTTTTAATATTGATTCCTAGTTGTATTGTGAAGAATTAATCCATGACCGTTTTTTGAAAGAAGAAAACTGTCTTTGTAATCGTTCATCAATATATTTGTAAAGAAGTTCAAGGTTACGGGCAAGGAAGAGGCGAGAAACCGGCTTAACATATAACTTAAAGGTTTAATGGCGAACTCAAAAGACAAACACATAAGAAAACGGACGTCCGTAATTGAGCTCTCTCTCTCGATCGCCGTCTGCGAGTGGCCTTTATCCCTCTTGACGGCTTAATTAGCCTAATACGGGACCGGGCGTGCGTAATCACGCGCCGGTCCCGCCCTCCACCGTGCCACATTCCTCCCCCGTTCTTTCAGGCTGGGGGGGGGGGGGGGGCCTCCCGCGCGGTCTGCCGGCAGGTCATCCCCATCAACCCGGACGAGGGAGGGGGCAAGGGGAGGGAAACAAAAAACCGACAATTAAAAATGGGGGGGAGGGTTCCTGCACTGGGCGGTATCTCCCCTCCGACAAACACCATCATTTAAAAAAGAGGGAGGGGCAAGGGGAGGGAAACAACAATTAAAAATAGGGGGGGAGGTTCCTGCACTGGGCGGTACCTCCCCTCCCAGGAACACCAGAATTTAAAAAAGAGGGAAAAGGCCAACACAGAGCGGTAGCGATAGAGAGGAGAGAGAGATTAAAGGAAAAAAAAAAACTTACTTGCCGGTTCTCTGATACGCCGTAGCTCGTTCCTCAGCCACTCCCCCACCCTCTACCAAACGGCAGCCGTGCCTCTCCAGGCAGATCCGAGGCAGTCCTCAGCCCCTGGCGGACGGAACGCCCCGCCGCGTTCTCGGGGAGTCGAAGGGGACTCCCCCGCCCCTGGCAGCGGTTCTCCCGCTCCAGGTGGTCGGTCGCGATCCCCTCCCCGCTCGCGGATGGCGGTCTTCCCTCGACCCCTCCGCGTTTCTGCGGCTGGTAGGGGCATCCTCCGCCCCCGGCAGCGGCCCTGACCGCTCCAGGCGGTCGGCTATAGGAGCCCGTTCTCCCCTCGCGGTCGGCGGCCATTCCTCCACGTCCAGGCGGCTGGGCTCCTCGTCCCCCGGCAGATGGCCGCGGCTGCTGCTTTGGGGTAGTGGCGAGAACTCTGCTACGGCGTATCCCTCTTCCTTCCCGGGTTTCGGCACCAATGTAAAGAAGTTCAAGGTTACGGGCAAGGAAGAGGCGAGAAACCGGCTTAACATATAAATGATAGTTTTAATGGAAAACTCAAAAGACAAACACATAAGGTAACGGACGTCCGTAATTGAGCTCTCTCTCTCGATCGCCGTCTGCGAGTGGCCTTTATCCCTCTTGACGGCTTAATTAGCCTAATACGGGACCGGGCGTGCGTAATCACGCGCCGGTCCCGCCCTCCACCGTGCCACAATATTTTGTATATCTTGCTCTGCCTTTAGGCTACTGTTGTAGGTAATGCATCCTATCTAAAATCTTGCCAATAATTAACACTGTATTTAATGTTAATAAAGTTAATGTAATGACACAAGAACTATAGAATTAAAAAAGAAGTGTTACCATTGGGATATGTCAAGATGCTTTGAAGAGTGAACTTTACTTTTGAACTCCATGTCCCAGTCAAAAAACGTCCACAAAAGTGGGTGCCAGAAGTGTTTCAGGAGGGAAGTCCCACTCTACATAATTTTTTTAATTTTATTTATTATATTAAATATTCTGTTTCACTTGCATCATTGGAAGTAATGTTGAGTAAAAGTTAATGGAGCAAAAGAGATGTCTCATCATATACAGCAATTGTGTGAACAAAAGTTTAAACACCTTAATTATATCTAAAAAATAAACATGTCAACCACTAAAAAATGCCTAACTCTGTGCAATCAGATAAGCATGATCAGTGTTAAGTCCCCATACATTGATGAAAGTAATCTTTATTTTTCTAAATAGTTCAAAACATCTGCATGCTGGAAAATTCAAACTATTTCCCAATGGTTAGATCAGTTCTCAAACTGTAGCTTGTTGGTCTACCTCAGTGGTTCTTTTGGCATGGAGCCTTCTAAAAAAGGACTCAGACACAAGTCATACAACAAATAAAAATCAACCTCTTCATTTAGTACTGCACATCAGAATGGACCTCATGTCTATTGGTAATTTAAAGAGCCTCTCAAATAACCTTCCTTGGCCTCTCGCTTGTGATCACTGCAATGGTGAAGGGTTTAAGGATTATCCTTTTTGTATTGCATAGAGCAGCGGGGTGCTAACTAACCCATCACCTCTCACTGATTTCACTGAAGTGACTGAAACTTACAGAGGTTTTGAAATCCTGTCTCCAAAACTCAACCTTCTTACATAGACTACAAGTAAAATAATTATAACACTCCTGTGTATGTCTCTTATACTAAGACCTCCGCTGAAGACGAGTCAAGCACGGCTTTGAAACATCTGGAATATGTAAGCAGCAGACATTTTCCCAATCTTTGAAACTTATTTTTGTATTTCATTGTGGGATCATGTGAAAATTGCTAGTATTACGGATCTTTGTGTAATGTTTCATGGTCTTGTAAATGCCCAAGCCTCCGATTTAGTGATTTTGACTGGGATTTGATGAATTTAGAGGCTGTCACGTGACTCCAAACATTGATCAGAGATAATTTGTATGGTTTAAAGGGACGTTCAGGATCCAGCGTTCAATTGAGTTACAATAGGGAGTTGTGACATATCTCAAGTACTGTGCCAAATCTCCCCCTCCTACCTACCCCACCAATAAAAGGGGCAAATGAGCCCAAACAGTAGTCCTGATTGGTCACAAGGAGTCTAAGGTTCATGCCAGAAATGTTTGTGTGTATGAATGTGTGTTCTGATATATGATGTGTGGGGTTTCAGCAGTCCAGTTTAGAGTTCTGTTGCAGTTTATTTGTTCATAAAGCTTAAATGTCATATCTTTACTTACTGGTTGTGGTATAGCATATAGAGCGTGGTACTGGCAGCCTGAGGAGAAGCCTGATGAATGTGTCTGTCTGTAGGTATTGGAGGAGATTTTATGCTACCCTGAAAACACAGATGCTAAAGAACTGAGACGGATCCTAACCCAGCCCCATTTCATGGTGAGTCATAGAAACAGCACTCTTTTTAACATTTATTTTGTTCTTTTCTTTACAAAAAACCTTAGGAATTGCAATGTGATCCTCACTGACACCATCTTTGCTCTTGGTAAAACCTTTTAGCAATACATACACTGTTATATAGTGAAACAACAAGAGTTGAGTAATCTAGTTTATAGATTAACCGGTGTCAGCAAAACTATCGTTAAAGAAATTAAATAAACTTAATTAGACCTTGATAAGAGCTCTATATTAAGTGAATCTGTAATTTACTCTCTAAAAAAAGAATATGATGTCGTCATCAGTCTTTGCAATCCTTTTCAGTAATTCTCTGCTGTAATCAATGAGGTACTCAATACTCTTGTGTTCAGAGCACTGTTCCTGTGTTCTTATCAGGGAAAAACAACAACCTCCAGAGCAGTTTAGGACAGATGCATCAGAGTTTGCCCTTCGCTCTGCTCTGACTAGTTGTCAATTAAGCTCATCTAGAGGGAAAGGGGATTTTATTGATAAAATATTTCTCATACTTTCTTTGAATTAAGTTTATTTTTTAATGAAAATTTTTTTTAATACGGGTCCCTGATCATTTTAGTTTGACCTTATCAATATGAGTGACACATTTCACCTATGATTATTTTGTAAACCTACCCCAACTTAATGCAATGCAAAGAGGCTATTACTAAAGGATGGGTCAGCACAAACTACTCTCACTGAGCACTTTATTGGGAACACTAACATTGGGTTTTAACAAACTTCCCGAAGTGGTCTTCTGCTGTTGTAGCCCATCTGCATCAATGTTCAAAATGTTGTGCATTCTGAGATGCTATTCTGCTCACTACAGTTGTTCAGAGTGGATATTTTAGTTAGTTTAGCCTTTCTGTCAGCTCAGACCAGCCAGGCCATTATCTGTCTCTCCTTAACAAGGCTTTTCCGTCCGCAGAACTGTTGCATACTGGATGTTTTTTGCACAATTCTGAGTAAACTCTAGAGACTATTATGTGTGAAAATACCAGGAGATCAGTTGTTCCAGAAATACTCAAACCACCCCGTCTGGCACCAACAATCATGCCACGATCGTAAACACAGTGATCACATTTTCCCCCATTGTAATGGTTGATGTGAACATTAACTGAAGCTCCTGACCCATATCTGCGTGATTTTATTCATTGCACTGCTGCCACACGATTGGCTTATTAGATAATTGCATAAATAAGAAGATGTACAGGTGTTCCTAATTAAGTGATTGTATATTGTACCTGGCAGTAAGCTGAGTAAATGCAGCAGATTACGCAAATAATGTTTTTTTTGTTTTGTTTTTGGTGCGAAAACCTTAGCTAACATTATGGCCCTGATTTACTTAAAGTATGCGTGTTACACGTGCAAACTTTTCACACAAGCCATTTTTTTTTTGCAAATGTCTTTGCAATTTTTGCTTGTTTCCCCAAAATGAATATGCAATTTAGAGGCGAGTCTCTAAACGTGCAAAATAAAGGGTTGTGTCGATGCAAATGGATTAAATTGTTGAGGTTCAAAGTGTCTGAGAAAAGTGGGAAATTAATAATGTGGAACTGACTTTTTGATCCAGACTGCAAGGGACTTATTTGGGGGTTTTCAAGAATATTTTCAAGTGGGGGTCACTCTGTGCACTTTGCTAGGTTTTTATGACATAAATCAGTGAGATTCGATACACTCTTCCTTAACTGTTCTAGGAGGACAATATGTCAAAGAATTCAAAATCCTTGTGCTCTGGAGACATTAAAAGACACTTACGTGCTGATGCCCCCAAGCAAGATGTGTGCCTGGGAGTCAATTTGGACGGGGAGGTGCGGGAAATGCGGTGGAAGATACTGAACATGTTAGCAATGCTGAGGTAGATTGTTGCTGACTTGGAGGATCTTGCTGTAATGCCATGGAGGCGAAGTGGTGATGTGGTTACAAGAGTGGGAAGTGCGAAGTGGTGACATTTTCTGATGTGGTTAGTGGGAGATGTTGATAAACGGATCGATTACACAGAGTCATTGGAGAGGGAATTATCTGCTAATCCGCTAGCAACCAAGGTGGATTCGGAGCGTGTCTGGGAGAAGTTGGAGGACATGGAAAACCATAACTGGCGGAATAACGTCCATATGGTAGGAGTACCGGAGGGAGTAGAGTGACAGGATATGGTAAAATTCCTGGATGGGCTTTCGAATTTTCCGAATCTACTCAACATAGCAGGCCATAACATGGAAATCGAGCAAGCTCACAGGGTTGCTATATGGCAATCCATGGAGTGAGACAGGCCCCGATCAATTCTGGCCAAATTTCTGAGATCATCCGATAAAGGTCTTGTGCTATGTTAGGTGAAGAGTAAAGGAATGCTTTCTTGGTATAACCACAGCATTTTCTTGTTCCCAGACTTTGCGAAATCGACAAGAGAGAAACTTGATCGATTAAAGGAATGCAAGAAAGATTTACATCAACGGAAGGTTGCATTTGCACTGATATTCCCGGCCAAATTGAGAATAGATGCTAAGGATGGCCATAAAACATTTACATGCCCACAGCAAGCAATGTCCTTCATAAAGTCAATGGAGTGAGCAAGTCATCTTGTTGCATTCACAATGTAGCTAAGTGGATTCACTGAACATTCGCTTGCCTGTCTGAGGAGTCTGCATGCTTCTTTTTGTGCTGGTTCTGCCTAGTGGGTGGAGTTTATTTTGTAGAGTAACACACCTTCAGGACAGTTTTATGGATGAATCTACACACTCTTTGTGCTTAGTCCTCCTATCGGCTGGAGTTTATTTTGTAGATTAACACCTTTAGGACAGTTTTATGGATGAATCTACACGCTCTTTGTGCTTATTCCGCCTATTGGCTGGAGTTCGTTTTATAGATTATATTTTTCTGTGTAATTCTGCCTCACAACATTTTATGGCTGCACCAATGTTGGAATGTGGTCGTTACAATCTTATTTTTGACACACAATCAATTTTTTTCTTTATATGTCAAAATGTCAAATGTTAATATAAGTGGATTTTCTCTCTCCGTGTGGAATGTGAATGGGTTGGGGCACCCCATAAAAAGGTTATTTATCTTCTTAAGCATTAGAAATATGATATAGTGTTTCTTCAAATAACGCACCTTTCTCTGCAGGAAGCTGAAAAATTTGGGAAGATATGAGGTGTTTTGTTTTTTTTATAGTGCTGGCTCAAGTAAGAGCAGGGGTGTCATTACGTTGATAAGTAAACATCTACAATTCAAATATCTCAAACAGAGTAAAGATAAATTAGGAAGAGTCATTATTGTTTTAGCTGAAATTCAGGGACAAAGTCTTATTTTAGCTAATATTTATGCACATAACGTGGATGATCAGGGCTTTTTTATAGATCCCACCCCATATCTTTCCAAATTTTTCAGCTTCCTGTAGAGAAGGGATGTTGCAAACTGCTGGCACTCCTCATGATATAATTGTGAGGAGACTTTAATCTTTTGATGGGCTCAGTCCTTGATCATATTGAAGCAAATGTGTGCAAGCCCCTAGAGCAACATTGACGCATCACAAAATGTGTAAAAATCTTAATTTTCATCAGTCCATAAGATCTATATATATATATATATATATATATATATATATATATATTCAATTTCCTCATTTCATCTGTTGTTGATTGCTCAATTGTAATCATTTTAGTGTCAGATCACGCAGTGGTGTGTTTAGAGGTATTGCCAAATATTGAGAAAAATAAATCATATAGTTGGCACTTTAATGTATCCCTTTTGAAAAACAAATGCTAAAGGCTGAAATCAGTGTCTATATGGAGACCAACCTTTGTGGGTGTGGCTTGGGAGGCACTTAAGGCGGTTCTTAGGGGCCGGATAATTCATTATGCCTCATTCAACAAAAAATCCAAAGCTTAAGAACTTATTAAATATTAAAAGTGCCGAGGCACAGCTGAAGCGCCGAATGTCGTCTAATGGCCTCAGGGAATTGAACTGATTGAAAAACAGATATAATACTATTTTGTCCCGAAAGGTGGAGTTTTGGCTATTCAGGGCAAGTCAGTCATAGTTTGATTCAGGGGACAAGGCAGACAAACTTCTGGCTAGATATATAAAACAGAGTGAGTCTTTTTCTACCATTCCCTCAATTAAATCTGCTGGTGATAAAATATTTACCTCAGCCATTGATATTAATAATCCTTTTAAAGAATTAAAGGACCTCTATAGTTCCACATCTTCATCTACTGATGAAGATATTAGAAACTTTGTGGAGCCATTAGAACTTCCTAAACTGAGACTGAGCAAAAAAGATAACCTTGGAGGAGCTTGGTGAGGTAATTAAGGCCTTGCCTACAGGCAAGGTTATGGGGCCATAAGGATTTGCTGCTTAATTTTTTAGATCTTATGCTACAGAACTGGCTCCACTTTTGCTAGAAGTTTATACAGAATCAATAAAAAATGTAAAGCTTCCACCAACAATGACACAAGCCTGGATCAGTCTGATTCTTAAAAAGGATAAAGATCCAAGTGATTGTAAGAGTTACCATCCAATCCGATTCAGCTAGATGTTAAAATGTAATAAAATAAAAAAAATGTCTAACCAATTAAGTGAAGTTATGACATCTACATATAGATCAGGTGGGGTTTATTTGGGGCCATAGCTCTTCTGATAACATTAGGCGTATCATCAATATCATGTGGTCAGTCACGAATGTTCAGACTCCAGTCGCTGCCATCTCACTTGACGCCGAAAAGTAATTTAATATGGTAGAATGGGATTCTATTTTTAAGATGTACGGGTTCGGGAATACTTTTATTGGATGGATTAAGTTATTTTACAGACACCCGGTAGCGGCGGTACAAACAAATGGATTAATTTCAGATTATTTTACTCCGGATAGGGGCACCCAGCTGGGTTGCCCTTTTCCCCCATTATTGTTCTGACTTGCCCTGGAACCAATAGCAGCCACGAAAAGAAAGGAGGATGATTTTCCAGGGGTGGTGGTGGGAGGTGTGGCGCATAAGCTTTTGCTTTACGCAGATGATATTATATTATTTGTCTCCGACCCTAGTAGATCTATGCCTTGCCTCCCTGGAATTATTAATTCCTTTTCTAAGTTCTCAGGATACGTTCGCAGTTAATTGGTCTAAATCCAAAGCTTTGGCTCTGACAACGTACTGCCTGGTAACAGCTTTTCAGCCGGGCGCCTTCCATTGTCCCAGCAAAAGGTTTTAGAGCCATGTGGGCAGGTGGACTTCATTACATTTATCTATGATTATGAAGGTTAATGTTATTAAAATGAATTGTATTCCAGAATTCAACTACTTGCTACAATCTCTCCCTATAGATGTCCCCCCTCTCTTATTTCAAGCAATTTGAAAGCATAGCGAAGTCCTTCATTTGGAATGTTAAACATCCCATACTACATTTCAACAAATTACATAGGCCGATTGACAAAGTTGGGCTAGGCCTACCCAAGATTTTGTTTTATTATAATGCATTTGGTCTCAGGCATTTGGCTCATTGGTTGCTTCCACCTGAGAGAGCCCCTCCATCGTTTTGTATTGAACTGGTAACTTAAGTTCTTGCTCCTATTTCGCCATTGCAAAGCCTTTCTATCAAACTAAACAGAAAACTTAAGTTACACCCCGTTATCTTGCATTTGCACATGGTATAGACAAAAGTGTCCAGAGTGTTTAATTAAAATATTTATTTAAATGTTGCTTTGAGCATATGGCTGAAGCCAAAGTTATGTATTAAGTCCCCTTTTCTGCTGGAGTGGATTGTGAGGGAGGTTAATATGCTCAGTGACCTATATGAGAGCGGAATGTTGAGATCATTTGAAAATATGGTTCAACATTTTGGGATTCACAGGTCTCAATTCTTTAGGTATTTACAGACGTGCCACCTGCTTTGTCCTATTTTTGAGAGTAGCATACACCCCCCTAAAGCGGAAGATACTCTGGGAGTGGTGATTACTGCTTTTGGGAAAGGTCATGAGGCGTCTGTGTATTTCTCCCTGCTAATTCAGAGTCTGGGGGATGGAGCATAATCAAAAGATTATGAGAGAAAGATTTAAACTTGGTATTGGAGGATGGAGTGTCGGCTAGGATTCTTTGATAAATGTTGATTCCATGTTTTCGTGTGCTGTTTGTGTTAATTTAAGTATGGAATAAAAAAAAATTGGTAATGACAAAAAAAAATTATGTTTTCAAGTTCACTTTACTGGAGATTTAATATGGAACTAATAGAGGAAGAGGGAATGGAGGCTTTTCAGAGAAAGGGAGTAGTACGCAGAGAGCCTATGAGAAAACAAGGCTGGGGTGATGTCACTCTCACAGCCAGGTCAAGAGGGGAGGGAATTGGGGGTGGAATGATAAATACATGAGAGGAGGGAGGTACCATCAGGTACTAGCTGTCTAATTCTAGCACAACCTTACTTTTGGTGCCGTTCTCACGCTGGAATTAATACTCGAAAGACAGCAGTATCAGACGAGCTGGTGAGAAAGAGACCGTTATTGGTGCTTCTCAAAGCCACAAATTGTTTTTCTTAAGTGGTGACATGAACGAATGACTGAATGTTCACACTGAATGTTGCCTGCTGAAATAAAATAGTATGGTGTTGAGACGGATAGCATGCTCGCTTGATGTTTTTTACAGTAACTTAAGTAACAGAAATTAGTTGTAAAGTTTGGGGTATTAGGAAGGCAGACTTAAGCAAAATAATTAGATTTTCACAATACCTGAAGAAATTTTCTTCACTGCTTACTGGTTGAAAAGTATAAAACTCTTGATTTGAACTTCAGTGACTTAAATATAGAAGAGTGTTATAAGCTTGATATTATGAAACATGTGAGCATGAAAATATAAATATTTTAAGATGTGAAATTAGCTAATTTCAAGACATGGGACTGAGGTTTATTTATTGTTTATGTGTTTGTGATCCCTCTCTCTCCCTCCCTCCCTCCCTCCCTCTCTCTCTCTCTCTCTCTCTCTCTCTCTCTCTCTCTCTCTCTCTCTCTCTCTCTCTCTCAGGCCTTACTTCAAACTCATGATGTTGTAGCACATGAGGTGTACAGTGACGAGGCACTGAGAGTCACCCCTCCTCCCACATCACCATACCTTAACGGAGACTCACCTGAGAGCACCAACGGTGACATGGATCTAGAGAACGTCACACGGGTGCGCCTTGTTCAGTTCCAAAAGAACACGGATGAACCTATGGTATGCATGCTGGCCATCACATGTGTACACACACACATATATATAAACCTGAGGGCTTGTGTACCTAATATGAACGGCCCTGACACTGGATAGAATTTTAAAAATAAGTAAAAGGTGACTAAACTAAAAACTAGCACAATTTTGATTACTAACTTAAAAATGCTTATTATGACTAATTGCCCTCTTGATTAGTTTGTTATCCTATATTATGCATTGCATTGACTGTTGTAGCCTTCTTGTCCAGGTTCCTCTTTGAATAAGAGATAGCTGTAAGCTGCCTACATACACAGCATTTTAAGGCAACATTGTCCTGCATTATCGAAACGAAAAGGCTGATACCATGTTTTGGCCAAAGGATAAAGCAGCACTGAATGTATCTCTCATGGAGAAAGCAATCCCAGAATGCATATGAGTAAAAAATATATCCAAGAATGTGACTTATTCAAGAAGTTTTGTTTTACAAATATACCATGTGCACAATTTATTTGTGTGCTTTTTAGAGGATAATGTTTTTAAATAAGCAACATGCTAATATAAAACTCTTATTAAACAATTTGAAGATGTGTCGCAATTTGAAGCTATTTATTCAGTGTTGTTACCTTATTAAGAGTATTTCAAATAGGTCATTTATGAGGCATATGTCTATGTAGGCAGTAGTCAAGGCATACACCACATATATTGTCTCTCACAGATGATTGTGTTGTTGATAAAGCTCTCATAGTTTTTTATCCATACATCAGTCAAACTTGCTGAATTGTTATTCTCATCATTGAGGCTTCAAATGAGGTCTGGGCAATTGTTTCAGGGCATCACGTTGAAAATGAATGACCTAAACCACTGTATCGTTGCAAGAATAATGCATGGAGGAATGATCCACAGACAAGGTACATGCACACCTCCTGGCCCTCAAAGCCAAAATTTCACATCACACTAATAAATTCAGATCTACTACTCTGATGTTTCTCCACATCTCCATAAACACCTTGTAACTGAATTAATATATATGAGTTACAACCATTGCTCCTTCCAAACTTTTACCATTGTCCTTTTTTGATATCCTGTGCCGTGCCCCCAGGCAAGCTCTTAGAACTTGACCTAGTACTGTGACACTGAAGCCTCACCCACACAACATACACATGTGCCATCATGTACCCTGCAAGCAAGACAAGCTTTGTTTATTTAGATCTCATGTGATGACAATGCTCAAGTACTTTTAAATGTACGAAGGCTACAAGACTACAGTCAAGTGTACATAACGTGTTGCTTTGTCACAAATCAGGTACTTTGCATGTTGGAGATGAGATCCGGGAGATCAACGGTATAAGTGTAGCAAATCAAACAGTGGAGCACCTTCAGAAGATGCTTGTGAGTGGGAACATATTTCTTTCCAATTGTACTCCTCTTTAAAGAGGCTGTTAACCCAGAAATAAAAATTCTGTCATCACTTACTAATGTTATCTGAACCCATGATTTATCTTTTTTTAATGGAATACAAAAAGAGATATCTAGCATCCAGTCTGCTGTTCAGGCTACTCTTTTCTATTCTATTGACATAGATGTCAATCAGTGATCAAAAAAAAAAAAATACCATCTGACTCGTGGACTATATTTGCATGCATTTTCAACTAAAACTCTTTATCAGTGAATATCTTAAAAAATGTCTACCACAAAGCTATCATAAGTACCACCAACTTTCATTGAATGGAAAATAGCATTCTAGACATTCTGCTAAATTTCTTCTACTTATTTGGTGTTCCATGGGGGAAAAAGTTTGTAACCATATGTGGGTGATTAAATAATTATAGAATAAAAATTTTGTGAACTATCCCTTTAAACAGAGGCATTCATCTTTACCTCCATTTTCTGGACATACACCCAGTAAATAGGGAAAAAAAATGATTTATCTTGTGTCTTATTTTTTTCAGCGGGAAATGAGAGGAAGCATCACCTTTAAGATTGTGCCAAGCTATCGTATGCAACAGTCGTCCTGTGAGGTAACGGCCTCTTCACTCTCCTCAGCTGTCTATCTGTCTCTGCCAGTCTCCTCTCTCTGTAGTGCTGTGGTTGCCTCCCTGGCCTGTCGTGGCCTTGCGTGGTGAGGTTTGATTGCTGTGGACTCTTGTGTGATTAACTGCCTGCCTGGTGGCTGCGTGTTAACGCTTTCCTCCCCAAAAGCCTTCATCTTGCTGGACATAAAGGGCTAGCTCAGAAAACACTGCACACCAATTTCACAACCAAGATACCGGAACCCATCACTAATTTAGCCTACAAACACTTTATCACAGGAATAGGGCAGAGTTTAGACGGATAATATACAAAATTTTCACAACCCCCCCCCCCCCCCCTCCCCCGCCTCATGTTGTTCCATGGCCATATGACTTTCTGTCTTCCATCAAACACAAAAGGCATTATTAGCCTCAGTCACTTTTTCTTTCATTGTATGGAAATAAGATGCAGTGAAAGATAATGGTGACTGAGGCTATTGTTATTTTTAGATAAAGTCATACAGGTTTGGAAAATCATGAGGGTGAGTAAATGATTATATAACTGTTTTTTTTGGTGAACTATCCTTTTAATATAAAAGTGTAAGAATGTCAGTTATTCTGTAGCTTATTTACAAAAATACTCTCCTCTTCTTTGCCAATTGATCAGGATAAGGATTCCTCACCTCTAAATACATGTTGGCATTAAAGTGGTCAGATTTCACTTTCTCGGTATCTGGAGTTTCTATTGACAGTAAATCTCTCAGATACATATTTAGGGGAGTAGTTTACACATGATAGTAGTGTTAACACCCCCCCACCCCCCACCCCCCACCCCCACCATGTCTGGTGGAAAGCTGCAGTACACCTTAATGTTAAAAACACGTCTTTTGGCAACTATAAATTTACCATCCATGCTTTATTAAAAGTGTTCATTTCATTATTTCCATCTTAAGCAAATATTTTGGTTTTCCACACATGATAAAACATGTCCCTAATTTCTTACCGTAGTGTTGGCTACTGTCCGGTTTGCTCTACTGTCTGTCTGCTATATTGCTGACATCTATATCTTATTACAGAAAGAATCCCCCAACACCTCCAGACAGTCCCCTGCTAATGGTCATTCCAGCATTTACAGTTCTATCTCGGTAAGGTTACCTCAAAATAATGACCCCCTACCCAAAAATCTCCTTTTGTTCTTTGTGATTATTTCACCCCATTCTTGCAATCATATCCTGTTAATCTGCACTAGATATTCCTTAAATTTGTTTAATGTCCATTTTTTTTGTTTTCTCAATGTCTCCTAATTAAACCACTCAGTACACAATCACAAAAGACAAGACAGTATTTTACATCCATTGAATATAGTTTCCTAGTTTCCGTTATCTCTGTTCGCAAATTGGTGTGCTCCGTGCAGCTGTAACCCACATACTCTGACTGCCAGTGTGAATGCTGTTTTTGTATATATTGTTCCAGACACACTATACTTTGGACACAGGTCTTTTTTTTTTTTGTATAGAAATGTTCATGTTGATAGCAGTGACATATAAAACAACAGAGAGAGAACACTGACTAGGTCATACTCAGTGGAGGCTTGCATATGTTTGTTTAGTCCCTAAATTAGATTTAGCATACTAAATATTATCCTATCAAAATCCAGTGAGATCTGCATTAGCAATGCATGCAAACTAGGGGTGGGCAATACACCCATTGAAACAATAAACCGGTAGAAATTTAAGAGTACTGCTTCTATCGTAGTGCAAAACGCTGTTGCTAATGCTGTCATACTGTTCCACCACTGGCAAACATGAAGACAAGTGTTGTATCAAGTGAAATATCTAAGAATTATTAAATAACATATGGATTAGCTGTTATATCTAGTAATTATATACATAATTACATAGTCATAAAATAAATTGCCTATATGTCATGGTGAGGTTTGCTACTGAAAAGAGAGAAGCCTAAAAATTATGTTTAGATAAAAAATAACGATGTAGAGTAAATAGTATTAAAAAAATATATTTTAGTGTGTGCTAGGCCTTCCTTTACTTAGAACTTTTGGCTATACGTCTAAAAGGGACCTTTTTATTATTTTTTTCAGTCATTTTTAAAATCCTTTTTCCATAGGAATGTGTATATTCTCATATATACACTCACTGAGCACTTTACTGGGAACACTGTGGTCCTAATAAAGTGCCCAACGTGGTCTTGTGTTGTTGTAGCCCATCTGCCACAAGGTTCGGAGTGTTGTGCATTCTGAGACACTATTCTGCTAACTACAATTGTACAGAGTGCATATCTGATTTAACATAGCTTTTCTATATATATATATATAAATATACAGTCATGTGAAAAAGGTAGAACACCCCATGAAAACCTTTGTCTTTTTTCATAATAAAACTGAAGAAATGTCTTGTATATGTACTTAATAGAAATGTAATTTTTGGTGAGGAAAAAGATAGGACACCCCCACATTTATTTACTACTTAAAATGCATAAAATTATAATCAGGTCCACCACATCAGGTGGAAAAGATTAGAACATTGTTAGAGAGGATGGAGGAGCCAGGCTTATTACCTCAGACATTTAGTTTGGTTTGCTCTTGATTGTTGAAGTGAGTGAAATCACCATGGTGAGATCAAAAGAGCTCTCTGAGGCCTTCAGAAAGAAGGTTGTAGATGCATATGAGTCTGGGAAGGGATTTAAAAAAATCTCCAAACAATTCGAAATCAGCCACTGTCCGGAAAATAATTTAATGCCAACATCAGGCCGTCCTAGCAAGTTCAGCTCAAGAACAAGATGCTTAAAGAAGTCTCAAACAATCCTAAAATGTAATCTCAGGACCTACAGGTAGTCTCTTTGTGCAAAGAGACTGCACAAGTTTGATTTGAACATAATACCAACTGTGAAGCATGGGGGTGGAAATGTCATGACCTGACCAGCTCACTATCATAGAATCCACTATGAATTCTTCATTGTATAAGAGGGTGCTTGTGGAATATGCAAGACCATCTGTCTGAAAATTGATGTGGACTATGCAACATGACAATGACCCAAAACATTCCAGTAAATCCACCAAGGAATGGCTCAAAAGAAAGAAATGGAGAGTTCTGGAATGGCCAAAGCCCAGATCTCCTATTGAGATGCTGTGGGGTGATTTGAAATGGGCTGTGTATGCAAGAAACCCCTCAAACATCACACAACTGGAGGAGTGGGAAAAACTTTCTCCCAATCGATGTCAGAGACTGGTAGACAGTTATAGGAAATTACTCATTGAGGTTATTTCAGACAAAGGGTGCAATACCAGCTATTAGGGCATAGGGTGTCCTAACTTTTTCCTCAGTAGGAATTGGCATCTTTGTAAAAATGTTTGTTAAATAAATGATATCATGGTTAAAATGTGGTTGTTTTTGGTTCAATTATATCACCTTTAACTATAGATATTGTTTGATAGAAGATCACATTTTGATATGTGCATATTTCTAAAAAAAAAGATTAAATATTTCATGGGGTGTCCTCATTTTTTCACATGACTGTAGATATACATACTATTTATCGTTATCAATCAAAACGTTAAAGAATATTGTGATATGAAAGTTTGCAAACATCGCCCACCTCTAATGTGTACCCAGTGGAACCTCCTTGGTGTTCTTCATAGAGGAAGGTTATTCTTCACCTCATGCTTGAATGCAGTTTGGTGCTAAAGCTGCTTGCTTGCTCGTTGCTTTCTTGTGTGCTGCTGTTCTGAGATTTACCCTCAACAGCTCCTTTTCTCTTTAAACAAACACACACTCATACAAAATTAAGTAACTTTTGTGATTCTTACTTAGTTACTGTTGCCTTCATTTGTCTTAACGTATGGATTTTATGTTTTGTTTTGTTAGATTAGTATTTTGATTTGATTGTTTGTATCTGAAGTCACAACCTGCCTTTCCTCTGTAAACTGTCAATTTCTCTTTGATTGCTAAACTTTGCTTCACAGGATTTGCCGGCAACCATCCAGCCAAAAGGATGCCAGGTGAATAGAGCATCCCTCAGTCTAGCACCTTCTATAGACTAGAGCTTTTCCATACTTTACATTGATGCTTTTGTTTGTATGTGTAAGTAGACATAGAAAGATTGAATGAAGGAGTAAATCTGGGAGCGAGTGATTCACTGCTATTAACCACACATTCTGGCTGTCAGAATTCTAGATCCTTATGCTAACACCATTCACATCATCTGACAACTTTTATTATCAGTGGTTTTGAGCTATGTGGACAGAATGATTAGCAGGTTGTTAAATTATTTCAGTGCATTTACTCCACAAAAAGGCTGTGAATGCAAAGATTCTGTTAATTCTGATTTGGGAGCCACTGCTAAACACAGTCTTACAGTTTAATACAGTTAAAATGCATTATAATCATATTCTACACAAATGTTTAAAAACTAGCTGAGAAAATTTGAATTAAATCTAGTGATACTGTATACGGTATATCTGCCAACACCTATATTTAGCAACATTTTACCTAGGGCTGCATGATTATAGCAAAAATCATAATTGTCGATTATTTATCTTGATATTGTAATTGCGATTATTAATGTCGATTAAAATTTTTATTTACCACGATGCCACAAAGTAAGCAACCGTGGGGTTCTTCAGAGTAGGAGATTTCAATGGTGGTTATGAGCTGTGCTTAAGTTTCTTTTAAGCATTTTTTAAACATTATGTTGGATTGTATTTTATATTGTAATAATGTTTGTTAAGGTAAGGCAAATTAAAATTATTGTAAATTGATATCTATGGTATAGAATAAATAATTATTGCTAAATTACTGCTTCAATTATTAGTCCACGTACTGTAAATAATATTGCATATTCAATATTCAAACTTATTAACAGCTGATATAAATCACCAAGTTACTGCGTTCAGTAAGCCCTTTGGTGACTAGACAGGGGACCATTCATCCCGTTAGATCTTAAATGGTGATCTTGTCCTTGTAAGATCATTGTTACATAAGTTTTGGCCTCAGTGGTTGCACTTTGGAAATTAAAAATCATTTGTGTTATTTGTGAAAATGTTAAATCTGCCAATACCAGCTGCGTGGCAAATGGGTCTTATTAGAGTAGATGCGATAACAATGACGGTGATTCCTGAAATATGCCATTAGTGCCATATTTTTTTTGTTGGATACACCTCCAAAACACACATAGAACAGTTGAGCTGAATTATTTTATTGCTATTTTGTACAAATCAAAATCACATTGGCCTACTTATTAACATGACAAAGCAAAACTGTTATTACATTTTTTTAAATTGTACACCGAAATCGAGCAATGTGACAAGCTCTCCCATTACAATGACTGCGGTCACTCACTTCTGGTTTACACTGATTGAGACTTGCATTTCGATGCGAGCGCAGTGACGCTCCCACAATATTCTGCATTCTCACGAATGCTCTCATTAAAAACAAAGCTGTCTAAATCAGTATAATAAATCAATTATTTACACCATGTCTGTGCCTTGATTAGAACTTGATTGTAACGCTGTAATCATTCATTTTCACAATTACATAATCATGGCAGCCGTAATGTAATCGCGATTAGTTTTCCAATTAACTGTGCAGCCCTAATTTTACCATTAATCTTCCATTAATTATAGACCTTAATGCATTTTAGCGCTTACTCTACTAACTAAAGCTAAATAAACAAATATCTACAAACACTTGCTAATTTATAAAGACTTTGTTTGCACCATGAATATCTTCATAGAAACCATGATAACACTTAGCATAAAATGACATAAATATCATCCTGTCCCTAGTAGAATTTCAGCTTAGTTAAAGAAAAGTCACGCTTTTCCAGATTGGTGTGTCTGTCCTATCCTAACCCCATCCAGTCAAAATGTTTCCCTACTAGCGCTGAGATTCAGAGTGGTGTGTGTATCCTCTCACGTGGCATCTAAATTAGTCTGTAGATAATGGAGGCTGACAACATGAGGGAGAAGGAGAGACAGGTGATCAGCAGAGGGAGCCATCTGCCAGCACATCTGTTTTGACTGAACTCTGTCACAGAGTGCTGAAGATAATTTGCCCTGTTATAAGTGATAATAACACAGTTATGAGACTGACATCTCCATGTTTCTGAAAAATAAGCTTTCGTACCTGCATTCTTCATCTCACCAACTTCTATTCACAGTGTACTAATGTCGCCACAGTGCTGTGATAATGCATGATGTTTGTAATACTCTCATGCCCTAGATCTCCAGACCTTCAATCAAGGATAAATTTTCCATCAAGGTAAGATTTTAAAGTCTGAGCCCTAACCACTGCCCCATCTGAAAATTTGTTGTGTAACTATTTAAGTCCAAACATTGCAAGGACTCCAAAAAATTATATCACCACTGTGATACTTTGAAAATAGAAGGTTAAGCTCGCTTTTTGCTAAACATATTTGTACTCAGATGCCCCTTTAAGTCAACCCAGTGTCATTAAGTTAAGTTTTCCGGCGTAAAAAGACAGCTGTGGCTTCAATGGATTTGTTTCCCTCTTAATGTGAGAGTCACACACCACTCCACCCTCAGACAGCAGTTTGATACGCAACGTGGCAACCTTTATCTAGAGGTTCCCACTGCGCTAATCGCTCAATGAGTGCTCCATTATATCAGCGTTCCCCTTGTTCAGAATAAGTTTGTCTTACAGACTTGCATCTGTTTACCACCATCTAAACCAACATGCTTAGTGTTCACACCATGCATCTTGAGTTGAGCATGCTTCCCATCATAACCAAAACCTGATCACCATTTGTGCCTTGAAATTCTCTATCAGTCAATCCTTTATATTGCTGCATCTGTACCACTTTGTTACTGTACTATTCTGACCTAAGATCTAACCATGTCACTCAGATCTACGTGAGAGCGCAGTTCGAATATGACCCGATGAAGGATGACCTCATCCCTTGTAAAGAGGCAGGGATTCGCTTCAGAGTGGGTGACATAATCCAGATTATCAACAAAGATGACCACAACTGGTGGCAAGGCAAGCTGGAAAACACCAAGAATGGCACTGCAGGGCTAATTCCCTCTCCTGAACTCCAGGAGTGGTGAGTTCTGTTTTTATTTTGTTTTTGTTTTTTTGTTTTTTTGGCAGAATGACCATTACTAGATTATTTTTTATAATTTTTATGATTAATAGAAGCCAGAATATGTGGTTGGCTGCTATTGCCGCTGTGGGTAACGGGGAATATTTTAATATGATTCAAAAGCTCTCGATGAGGTACCGTTATCAAAGCACTTTGTTGAGGTCATCAACAGGCCTGGATGGAATCTGCAGACTTTTGTCAGGGAATGGTTTTAAACCTGGTAAAATGTGATAAAAGGAGCTGAGTACCACACTCTTACAATGGCATTATCAAATTAGCCAAAATATTTAATAACAACACATAAAGGGTGGAGGATGTGCACAGCTTTGTGAATTATGGACGTTCCAGTTCTGAGCTCACAGATTCTGTGTCAGGCTGGTCATCAATTAATGTCCTTGTAAAGAGGCAGGGATTCGCTTCAGCATTTGAAATGTGAACAGATATGCTGTGCTCTCATCACGTTCCTCTTATTGTTTCTTTTGTTCTAGGCGGGTGGCCTGTATAGCCATGGAGAAAACCAAGCAGGAACAGCAGGCAAGCTGTACTTGGTTTGGCAAGAAAAAAAAGCAGTACAAAGACAAGTACCTAGCAAAACACAATGCAGGTAGGGTTTCCAATAGGCTTTCTGCTCCTTTCTTTTCTCTTTATACAGAGAACAGTTGCATATGGATAAATCAGCTCTTTTGGGTAAAATAAAATGTGCCACATAAGCAGTGTGTGTTCAAGTGTGTTCATATGGACTAATAAAATAGCAAGTTTGTTGTTTACCAATAGTGTGCAGAGTTAGAATTGCCCTTTATATATCTTTTTTTATTATTATTTACCTTTTTATGAGTATCGGACAACATAATTTCACACACGACTTTGAATGGAACGCAACAATGAGCATGTTTTAAAATTCAAGGATAGCTTTAGTGTGCACTTCACTTTAAGGAATCTCTGGAGCTTTTGCGCTACCACTTGTTATGTAACAAGCTCCTGTTACCTTAAGCTGATGCTTAAGCTGATGCCCATCACTAATTCAGTCCAGGTAGAACCCCTTCAAGAAGAGCCCACGTATATCTTTAAATTAGTATTATGTTTATAGTTTTTATGTTTTTAGTTCCTGCTATTCAGTGAAAAGCTCACTTGTACACTCATGGAATAGTTGTCAGCGGCTGTTGTTGAAACTGTCTCCATGGAATGATCCAGATAGTGGTGCTGAAGCTTTAGGGAACATCTCTGTGTGCAGGTAACAAGGCCCTGTACTGTGTGGCTCAAATAACCCAAGGCCCTGACACTAACACAAATAGCAGGGTGACCTGTGCCAACCACATAGCCAAGTAGATGTGTGTCTGATTCCGCAGTTCCTGACCACACAATCCCCTAAAGAGAGCACCAGAGCTAGAGTCTGGTTTAATTTTATTTGGAGTACCATAGGGTCTCATTAAAGGCATCTGCAGTAAAAACCAGGCTCATTAACTTGTTAAACTGGCTAATGAGCACACCTGATTATGTTCCTGCACTATAACAAGTGTGTTTTTCTGTGTGCATGTTCTCACGGGGACTGCATAGACTGTAAGTGAGAAGCCCATGTTTTCCGCAAGAATTTATGGACTTTCGAGCTCAGGTGTCACTGGTAGAATGCCAGGGGGAAGAAAGAGAGAATTACTGAGTGCCTCTGCACTGAGTGACTCGTATGTAACTTTAAAATACATTAATGTGTACAGCAGAAGTTCATGTCTTCACCATGGCTTCAGGTCCCAACCAACACACAGAATTCCATTGCAGCTGCACTTATGTACAACCTCTCTACAAAGCTATACTGACATAATTAAAGGCAGCAATTACTTGATCTTGTTAAAGGCATAGTGCTTTGCACCCCACTGCTTTTAACATCTTACATAAGTAATTATGGCCCTACTTCAGTTTTTAATAATTGTTGCTTACACAGCTAGGTCAGGGTCAGGTTACCACCTTTGAGCAGTTGGTGCTAAACGATGCCATCATCTTTTACTTATCAAAACAACATTGATGGTGTAGAGGCGAGCTTCCCGAAGGATGAACGTTAGCTCACACTGTAGACATCACCCATAAGGCCAGAAACTTTCTCCACACAAGTATGTGAATGCAAACCCTTCGAATTCATGCATTGTTGCGGAATGTGTTCAAATACAAACCATTATGCAACGCAATTATGTGTTGCATTCTCAGTGTCGCTGCAGGTGGTGTTATTGTGTGCACTAGCATTGACCCGAGCGTGTCTGCTATGTGCATTTTTCATTGCCCTTTTTGATTTGTAACTAGTAGCACATAATAAACATGCAAAAAAAAAAATTATATGAAAAGAATATATGTGGACAGCAGGACTAAGTTGTGGAATTTTAAATAATACCAAGCTATAGAAAGTCAATTTGTTTTTATTAATTATTGTTGTTGTTTCCATGAGTGTTGGTTATTCATGTTTTTGAGACATTACAGACATTACATCAGATATTAGCATAATAATTCTGATTCAAAGTAATGGCCAGCATCATCCAATCACTGCCAACAATGTTAAAATAAAATTATACATTATCAATTCTGAATCTTTGTACTGATTACCATTGTCCCATGTCTGCCAAACATGTTGAGGGGTTCAAACATCAACTGCACCCACTTAAGTGTTGTAGTTTGTTACCACCACAGTTATGCTAGAGGGCATCTTAAGTGCCAAGGGGACTGAACAAGGGGACTGCAGACTTACAATGTGTATGCCATGCATTTGCATACTTGCAAAGAGTATGTTTCTGGCTTAAAAATGGCTAACCGCATATCTAATTCGATCTGAGCAAATTGACATGCAGTGTTCTCTGAACCGAGCACCCAATCACTTAGTTCATCAAATAGGCTGTGGCGAGTACGGCCCCCTTAGCCAATTATGGCAGGGAAAGCAGATCAGATGTAATCCCTCCTGAGCCCAGTGCCCCACTTTTGTGAGTCTGATTTGAGTTCACTCAGCCAGAGAGGCGGGAGACTTTTTAGGGTAGTACATCCTCTTTTCAGGTCTTTTTACAAATTCCTCTAGGCTTGTCAAACAGTTTGGTTTTTGTATTTTGGGGGGGGAGGGTTGTAAGAGGTTGGAGCTTTGGGTTTTTTCCAGATGAGTTCTAATGCTCAGCTTCAGATCAGCTGAGGAAGGGAAATGGGAAGCAAATAATTGGGGATTTTCAAATGGGAAGCATTTGGGAAGGAGTTGTCCTTCACAAGGAGAATTTCATCCACTGAAGGTCCAGACTTTGGAGACCCAAGACAAAAAACGCAGAGTTTATTTTGCAGCAACAGGCTTGTAAAGAGTATAGACCTCTATTTTCTGGCATGTGCATATCGACAAGCTAGGAAGTGCTTTTCTCAGAAAGGGATCAGTTGTGGCTTAGCCCAATATAGTTTTCTATAGTGCTCTGTTGCATTGTAGTCATTTCAGTCCAAAACAACTTTTCATTCTTTGGTAAAAATCATAGAATTGTCTATTACTATAGCAAGCATCATTATTACGGTTGTTCATACATAGGGTCTAGGATTGATAAACCCCTAACTTTAAGTTGTAAACTTTCATCGTAAATTTGTACATGAATGATACCATAAATCGTGTGGCTTAAAGAGGAAAGGTGTACCATTTTTCTAAGTGACTTGATTTGTATTTACACTCAAGGAGAGACTTGAGCCACATCTAGGGACCAGAATATCATAGAGACTTGGAGGTGTGTTTTTTAATTTTTTACTCAGGTCAGCCAGCAACCCCCAGAACACCATAGCAAGCACATAGCAATATGCAGTGCTGGATGGAATTAGGTATACCGTGCAATGGTAGAACAATGTCAGACGCTAGAGATTTTGCTATAATGTGCATACCGCAGTAGATATATTTGCATAATTATCGGTGGGCAGGACTACTTTGTGTGTTATTTGAATGTAAGAACGATGAAGTAATTTGAAAATATATCTATATATATATGCTGCATGTCCCAAACAAGTCAAAACAAGAAAGAAACTGTTGATAATGGTTCCAAATAAAAAGAGAAAGTTATCAAATGAAAATAATTACCTGTGATTTGTATGATACTTAATGCCCTTGTTTTTAAAAAAATAGACATTATCACATGGTTATTTAATATAAGGTTTTTTTTTATGTTGTTGTTGCATTTCCAGCCAATAACTACAGCATATTATGATATATTTTTTTACTTTTATTTGAATTGCTCATACTGTGAATGCTAATTATAATCCTTACCAGATTATCAAAAAATATCTTAATTCCACAATTTTATTGCAGCTTTCAGGTTTCAGCCTTAATTAGCAAGTGCATTGCTGTGAATGTCAGAGGTATGTTCCATTTTTCAGAGCCCCAGCCTATCTCATGCTCTGAAATTCCATCCAGAGTACCCTGAGCTCACGGATGGCTGCTGGATGATCTCTATTATGTCTCTGTGCTTCCAGAATTAGAGCTTTGAGCGTGCTGCTTGTTGTTCTCTGTGTTTACTTTTGTTCTGTTATCTGAGCCATAACTTAATGATCCCCCTCCCCTGTCCATTTTACATGCTGTCTATCTACCAATGGCGCTGTGCATGTAAGTAACTCTGTATGACATACAGCTACTGCTTCAGTTTCTCTCTCTCTCTCTCTCTCTCTCTCTCTCTCTCTCTCTCTCTCTCTCTCTCTGTCTATCTCAATCAACTCCATTGCTGTGGTGATTTTTATTAAAACTATACCCAGCAGGGACCCGTGATACAATATTATAGATATCTGGGATGTAATATGGCAGTTTTGCAATTCGTTTTGATTAGTGTATCGCGTTTCAAAATTTTGTTTATATTGCGATTCTTTACTATACTTCTCATTCATCTTCAAGGGTCTTTGCTGCTCTGTGCAACAAGTACTGAGCTTCCTGCTTTGCGTAGAGCATATGAAAAAAAACAAAAAAACACTAGGGAATAATTTTGTATCTTAGTGCCAGCGTGTTTAGCATTACTCGTAAAGCCTTGCAGTACAGACAACCTTTCAAAGAAATTGAGTTTTAGACTTATATTCTTAGCTTATTCTGAGTTTGCATTTTGGTTAAATAGAGAGAGCATTCTTTGATCTAATTCCACAGTTTGTTTCGTAGTCGTCTTGCACACTTGCGCATCTCTTTTTGCCAAATTAAACAAAAAATATAGATTTTTGGTGTTATATAATCAATACATTATAGTGAGTGCAAATATAGCAATACTTGAAATATATATATTTCTTTATTATTATTATTATTATTCCACCTCCTACTTTTTTAGAAACCTCAATTTTTCTGTAATGGAATCAACACAGAACAAAGAGCTTTTTCCATTGTGTGTGTTTAAATGTTTGCTTACCTTCATTAATTTATTGTTTTTTTTAAATTATTTTTATAGTTTGTATTCCTTCAACCTTGTGATCCTTACGCATTTATATTCACTGATCCATAGCACAACATGATGCTTCTCTGTGTGCAAATCCATTATGCATCCTACATTAATAGAGCTGCATACTCAAGGTCATGTGAATGAGGGAAATTTATCATTTAAGGCATCTATTCAGAGAGGGAGAGATGAGTGCTGGGATCAGATTTCACGTTGAAGCGACACAGATGGCTCACGTTTCCCACAGCCAAGTCAACTCACCGTCTCCCCCCTCATCCCTATGGCCCAACATGCCAAGTTTCCCAGTTTGGATCTTTTGCTGAGGGTGAGCTGCTGCAACGTGTTCTCTCAGCTCAGTCCCTGTGCTGCTTTTGAACACACAGATAGATGAAGCCACTTTGGTACAGTGGAGACTGAATTTCACTCAGTCGCTGTATCAAAACCCCACCAGGCCTCTACCATTACATAAGCAGCCAAAACACCTGCAATACAGAATTAGCCAAGACGTCCTCCTTTTCATATAGAAGATTCAAGATATTTAACCATGTTTGATACAACTGATCTGTTGAAGTCTAACAATTGTAATAAATGATAAATCCCTCCCCTCTTTAAATAATAATTTTCTGTTTCTTCTAGTGTTTGATCAACTAGATCTCGTAACATATGAGGAAGTAGTGAAGTTGCCTGCATTTAAGCGGAAAACATTAGTGTTACTAGGTGTGTATGTACCTCTGGGTTTAATTCTACACTATACTTTTGCTAGATGGCACAAAGCATGGCGTTTACATATGTTGTTGTTATCAACTGGCAGGTGCCCATGGGGTTGGCAGAAGACACATCAAGAACACACTCATCACCAAACACCCAGACAGATTTGCTTACCCCATTCCACGTAAGATTGCACACTGCAACTCTTGTAACTGCTTAAATTAATTGACAATGTATACTGATGTCAAAATTCTGCCCCAAAAGACACAACCAGACCTCCAAAGAAAGATGAAGAGAATGGCAAGAATTATTTCTTTGTATCCCATGACCAAATGATGCAGGACATCTCTAACAACGATTACCTGGAGTACGGCAGTCACGAGGATGCAATGTACGGCACACGCTTGGAGACGATACGCAAGATCCATGAGCAGGGACTCATAGCCATATTGGATGTAGAGCCACAGGTGATTGTTATATGCAGGGTCTGCACTCGTCATTCATTAACCCTTTAAGCTCAGCATGCTGCCAAGGAAAAAACTAATTATCAAAATATTAATAACTACAGTCTTGACTAACACAATGCAAGTAGGCATTTTGACCAAAACTTTACAAGTGCTCTGAAATTTGCAGACAAATCAGAAGCGTTCCGTTTTTATCATTTCTTAATAATTTTGCACAACATATTATTGTAATCTGAAAAAACATCAATCTTATCAAATAGCCATGTGTCATACTGTAAGTTCTCAAAGAGTAGAATAAGAATTCAACCTGCATATTTGATTTACAGACAAAAAAATAGCGAATAATAGCCAAGTACATTTCTTTGACATGTTACATGTAAACACGTGGTGCTTATAAGCCGTGTTTTCGCTAATTCACAAAAAATAAACAAAACATAAAATATTATATACCACTTAGAGGAGGGGATTCCCATTAAAATGAGCCCACACACAACGTAATCAGATGCATAGATCATTAGATAGTCCCCACAAAGCACACTGTGCACACACCACATAATGTGCTATTTTGTTAAAACCACGTTAGCTTTCCTGGATCAGATGACAATCGAAAATTATGTTGTATGTTGTCCAGCATTATGGAACGCTAAACCATTCGTATTAGGATTCAGGTCTTGTATTCACAAAGATTTTTATCTTACCATTAGGAGTTCTCCAAAGAGTTCCTAGCTAGGAGTTTTTGCTTAAAAACCATTGACAAAACTGTTAAGAGCAAGTTTTAGTAAGGAAATCTTAAGATAAAAGTAAGGCAGAGTTGACTTCGTTGCTATGGATGATGTCACGTTTTATTAGCATGCTCTTTTAAATCACCCTCAGTGATTGGTAAACAGGGGAACTGCTATTTGTCAGCTAAGAAAGACAGAGATGGATGGATGGATGGATGGATGGATGGATGGATGGATGGATGGATGGATTTTCAGTTGATGAAAAAACTGCCCGCAATTGCCATGATTCTGCGTGAATGCCCCCTTTTTCTCTGCAGCGAGCGTGGATCCATATGAAAAAAATATGCTATGAATTGTTGGATGATATGCGGCCTAGAGAGGGCAGATATAGTTTCATAGATTATTCTGATGACGAATTACAGAAATTACCAATTCATCTGCACTACACAGTTTTATTTAGATGTGTCCAGGGAGCGCAGATTTGTCAAAACTTTTATCTCTGGTGTAATTGGGTTGTTTCAGTTTGTGGGAGAGGTAATTGCATCTCTGACTAAGTTTACAATAATGAAAACACCCTCGAGATTCAGGGGATACCTTTTTTAAAGGTCAATATCAACATAATATTTATAATATTATATCATTAAAATACATTGAGTTGTGATTCAGGAGATTCCTTTTTAAACAGTCAGTGTCATTATAATATTCTAATATATTGTTTTTAATGGTGGATTGACGACAGCAGCCATGCTTCTGATCATTTGTGAGTAACTGTCATGGGTTTAGGATATACTTTTAGCATTAATAAATTACTCTTAGATGAAAATTTTGAGTCCTAAAATTAGGAGTCCCTAATTTTTTAGTTGCTCCTAAATTTCCACATTAGGAGCTACATTTAGCCTTAAGAATTTTTATGAATACGGGCCCAGATCGCAGCAACCAGAGGTGGAAGTCATCCAAATATGGGCAGAGAGGATTTTTCACTCTAATTACACATGTCCAACAGGAGATTGCATCAAGTACATGATACAGACTCAATGATGGCTCAAATAATACAGAATGGAACTGAATGAGCCTGCATGCTTTGGAGAGAGAGCATACCTTTAGTCAGTATTGTATTTGCATGTATTATTAATTCTTATGTACAATTAATATGTTTCATTTGTTTGGAGAGGCTTTTGGACACTTGGATATATTATTTTTGTAATGCTATTTTTCTTTGTCATATCAACACATGTTGATTGGGAACAAAAAAACATTTTTCTGTGCTACCTTATTTACAACCTGATATATATAATGTCAAATCATAATATAAAGAAAAAAAGTTCACTTTTGGCTCAATTTTGTTTTTTGTGATTACATTTTTTTTCCAACTGTTTATCTTATCTATATCATTAAAAAATTTGAAAGGTTTTCTATAAAATGATACCAAACATTAGTTTTTTGGGGCCATGCCTCTGAAACAGGAAATCTTTAAAAACACCTTCATATCTTAAAGGGTTAATTAGGAAAGATGGTTGAACATTACAGACCCTGTGAAATAACAAGCAATTTTCTCTCTTATGTTGAAGTATTTCCTATTGAAACTGGAAGTTAGGGTGGGACATACTGAACGGCTCACCCCTTCTTTTTTTTTTTAAGTAGGCGATAGTCTTTAGTTTATATCACAGCCATGAATAATTATTTACCATTCGGTTGCAGGTGGTATTAAGGAGAGGGACATTCTCAATCTAGAAATCATTTGTTTGGAGAAAATCTGTTCAATGCAAGATGAGTCATCAATATTTTAGTCCATTTTCCTGGAATAAAAAGACGTATATCTTCTAAAATTGAAATCTTTTAGGAGTACACTAGCCTATAGATTACTTCAAAGCATGTAATACGAGTTCTTTAAACTTCTAGAAAATGTTAACTTTAAGTGATTGAGTCTTGTGCTTCATTGTTTTCAGGCACTGAAGGTGTTACGGACATCTGAATTTGCGCCCTATGTGGTTTTTATTGCTGCACCAACCATCACCCCTGGCATGAATGAGGTGATGCAATACACACACATGCACACCCTTCTCAGAGATAGAACCATTGTTAACCCTTTGTAGAATGTTTAACTTCATATTTATATATATAACCATTTTAGAACCCCATCTAACAGCTCTGCGTCCTTCAGTTAAATCTTTTTCTTGCACCTTTTGTTTTGGCTTATGTTTTAATTTGTACTACCTTCCCCTACATCGCACTCAGCTTCCCAGATGGTGCAGGAAGCTGCCTGTGAGTATGACAGGAAGTCAGCTTGGTTCTAGTGCCCAATAAGCTTCACTCAAAGATGTTCTATTGCATTCATGACCTTTATAACTAAGGTCAATTAGACAGATGAATTTTCAAGACTTTTGAGAAAGCTTTTATTCACATCCCAGAAGTTTTTCTGAAGATTATCTATAATTTCTTTATATAATCTAGTACCAGCCTCCCTAACTCTCCCACAATAGCTGTTTATAGCAGTGCTTACCTTTTGGATAATACAGTGGCCCTAAAAATTATTTGGACTCTTTAGCCATTCTTAAAAATGCATGAATATCTTTATATATATATATATATATATATATATATATATATATATATATATATATAGATATATTATAATAGTTTTGGATTTTCTCCCCAATTTGGCATCCCGAATTCCCAATGCACTCTAGGTCCTCTTGGTGGCATAATGACTCGCCATATTCTGGGTGGCGGAGGATGAATCTCGGTTGCCTCAGCGTCTGAGACAGTCAATCCGCACATTATATCACGTGGCTTGTTGAGCACGTTATCGCGGAGACCTAACGCGTGTGGAGGCTTCACGCTACTCTCCGCGGCATCCATGCACAACTCACCACGCGCCCCACCGAGAGTGAGAACCACGTTATAGCGACCACGAGGAGGTTAATCCAACGTGACTCTACCCACCCTAGCAACCCTAGCAAATTGGTTGCTTATGAAGCCTGACTGGAATCACTCAGCATGCCCTAGATTTGAAAATGCATGAATATATTAAGCATTATATAAAAAAAATATCAAACCATGTTGAATTTATTTTAAAGAAAGATAGCACATGCACACTTTTCAAGCAAAACAATTTTCATCAAATAATATTGGTTAGGTTTCAAATCGTAAAACAATAGAAATATTATTCAAAAATAAGACAAAAGATTTTGGAGACTTTCTGGTTGTCAAACTTAGTGGAACCTTTCCATTGTTAATGTGATCAACTACACCGTTGGTTACTCTGCCAGGACACCTGTGTGAACTTGAGGGGAACTGGCTTCATACAAGTTAATTGATATTTTGTGTCTAATTTAATAAAAGTAATTTTAAATGTACATCGTATTCAAATAATTTTCGGGGCCACTTTATAGCAGATGTGCTCATATTCTGGTAAACTTTTGTATGTGCACTTGGTCAGTATCTGTCCATTATCATTCATCGATCTTTCAAAATGTCTCTTAGTTTCTGTACATTCCCTTTATCCCTATTTACCTCTTGTCTGCTCTCTTGCTCATTATTTTTCTTTTATTCTGCAGGATGAGTCATTACAGAGGCTGCAGAAAGAGTCTGAGATCCTTCAGAAGACATATGCACACTATTTTGACCAAACCATCATCAATAATGAGATTGATGAGACTATTCGGCTCCTTGAAGAGGCCATAGACCTGGTTTGCACTACCGGCCAGTGGGTGCCAGTGTCTTGGGTCTATTAAAACAGCAATCCAAGGTGTGCCCTTCAACCCTGTAACATTTTGCCCCTCACAAACACATACTTTGCAATGCATCTCAAAAAACTTCAATTGGGGTGAAACCCACCTCTGACGTTCAACTACATGGATGTGCAAGCCCTGCAGTGAGCCCAGGTTTGGCCCTTCATGGACTACCTAGACGTAGTGATGTATCAATAAAAAAAGATCAATAAAATGTCTGTATAGCTAGGAGGCAATATTTTGTAGACTTTTGTTTTAAAGAGACAGTACCCTCCATGACACATTATATGTCATGAATGTTTTTGTGTTGTGTTAAATAATTTTTCTAATATACACAAAAATAATTTTTGAATGTTTGTATGGAAGCAAAACTGCAGTATTACTACAGTGGAATCCTCATAATTTTTTATCTGTCCAACCCTTCTATTTACTCGGCCATCATACATAATCCCCACATTATCCGTGCAGCAGACCACAGCAGTTTTATCCAGTCCAGAGTTACCAGTTATTTAGCTTTCATTTTAAAACATCTTTTTTGGGTGGTTTGTTGTTTTCCTTGATCCATCCTTCTTTACACATGGATACTGTCTCTCTCTAAAGACCTGCATAAATGTTTTAGAGATTTGAATGAAATCTCATGCATGTGAACATTCACAAGCTTCCATTCTGACAGTGTTCAAACTGTCACCCACAGCAGAAAACATTCCATTCTTCTGGACAAAACACATTCAAACTAGTGGCACTAGTGACAAGAAAAAAAATAACAAAGAAAAGACCTATGCACATCTCTTGCATTTTGGCAACTTTGTGAACAGATTTATTTTTACCAATCATGTAGTGGCGTGTAAATGGTCTAGATTTTTTTTAAAAATTGTATTTAAGAGGGTAGAGATGAAAATGAAAACAAAAAAAAACAAACTGTTCCACCGTTTCAGAAATGTGTAATTTGAGAATTCATGTTTTAATTGAGCCAAATCAAATTGAAAACCTTTTTTATCCTGTGCAGTTGTTTGATAAAGAAGTGCAACCATGTACTGCTTGGCAAAAGACGACCCGGTCTGTTCATCTGAATCATTCTGTAAATGACAATACGTTTACTCAAACTGCCCGATGTAAATTCCTCTGCTGATGACAAAGCAGCTCTTCAGTATGAGCTTTTTATATATATATACAGTATATATATCCTTTTATGTGGTGAAGAACTCCGTGTCCTCTGCTCTGTGTTGTGTCATCCTGCTATTTCACTTTGCCCCTCTGTGTGAGTTAGCAAAGATGGGGTGAATGGAAACTTTTTGCTCATCTTTCACCATTTTGTTTTTCTGAATTTTTCCCAGCAGCTGTGGTAGGTCACGCCCTGCCACTCAACTCTGTGTGACTGCGTTTGGGATCAATGCCCAGTGTTTGAGAGTGAGGCAGTCAGTATGTATGTTTGTTTGGCCAATGGTACTGTGTGTCGCTTCTTTTGTAATATACAGTATACAGAACATATTTCTGTATATAATAGAAAACGAGAAGTGGTGTTCTACTAAAGGTGCTTTCTTTATGTACCAAACATGCCTTTAATGCTGAAGAAAGTTTCCAAATGTATGAAGTCATTCCCCTGCTCTAATCTGTCTACTCCACTCAAAACTAATATAAAACTGCTTTCCTCATGAAGGGAACTTCTCACTATGTTTGTGCCATAATCAGGAGCAGAATTTTGAAATGGTAGCTTCCAAACTATTGTAACATATAAATAAATGGGAGAGCCATAATTTTCCCCTGCTGAACCCTGAATGACACACAGATACCTGTGTAAGAGAGGGAGGGATTTGTGTGCTTTAGCTGTCTTACAAAAGCTGTCCTAACTGAAGGAGGGGAAAGTCAGACTCAACAAAAACAATGGAATTTGAAACCGGGATTAAATATGGAGAGGTAAGATGTGCTGAATGGTTTTCAATTTTGGATGAAAATTAGGCATAAATAGTGAGTATGTAAAGTAAACTATTTCTGTCGAGGGAAATAAATAGTTTGAAAAGGTTGATTACTGACTACAGTACCATGATGAAAGAAATTCTGTCTTTAAAAGGCGTTGATCTATCTTTACACATTGAATAAAAGACATGAACAAGGTACATTTCCTGTGAGAATTCATCCTGATATCTCAAGCTTAATTCAAATGTCCAAAGCCAGAATAACAATGTGCACATACTCTAATAATGCAGTTAAGGAATATCATGCATCAGCAATTGCGCAGCACCACACTCCACACCAATATTATTTTTAGTTGATTTTCAGTCAGTTTATTTAATACATAATGCATTGATTGATTATTAAACCACACAAGTTAACAAAAATCAGTTTTAATGCACAATTACTAAGGTTCCTCACACAAATCTCATAAATGTGTATTAATGTTGAGATAATAGATCAGGTTCAGAGTGTGGCATCACCCTCTAATAAACAATGTTTTGCCCTGCATAAAGAAGGTATGAGCAAAATGCATAGATAAAGCTAATCCATTTGGTTACAATATGAAGCAGCTTACATTACGGAGCACACTAAAGCTTTACGGAAGAGGAGGACATGAAGCAGCTTACATTACGGAGCACACTAAAGCTTTACGGAAGAGGAGGACTAATGCATTTTCCAGAACTGGAAACTTAACCAGAGCAATGAACCAAACAGAAGAGGACAGTGCGTTATGATGTTTCAAAGTTATGCAACAGAACGTGTATAAACATATGTACTATCGAGAGTACTTGACAAAATGTAGACTGTTTCTCATTTGAACCAAGTATGATGTAAAAATATTGTCCCTCAACGATCCTTTAACAGGAATGGATATTCCTATATTGGCAACAGAAAGATGTCTTTTACAGCCTTATGCGTACAGCTCACAACATGCACTTTTCTCTTTTTGAATTTGTGGAAGACTTGTTTCCATTCAATTAAAGAGATTCGTGTTAGAAACGATCCTCATCAATTCTATAAGATCTTCCAGAATTTCATTTTCCAGATGAGAAAACCACTCAAGGCAAGTTCATCTACCATTTCAGCACAGCCTTAAATCCACATTTTTCCATCCAGCTACTAGAAAATTACTTCCATTCTCGGATGCCTTTCATCCCTTTTTGGTATTCGCCAGATTCTCAAGAGGCATTCATTCCATCAGATAGAAAGTCATTCTGGGCTTGAAAAACAAATGCAAGAAGAAAAGCAGTATGAGGAGCACTGAACGTTCCATATCCAGAAGAAACCTGACTCTCAGCTGGATCCTGCTGGGTACCATTCCTCAGGCTGTCCGTGGAGTTGAACATCTCCTCCCTGAACTCCTGCTGCAGTAGTTTGGAAATGAGGTTGTTGTACTTGTTCTCAGTTGTGGGATATTCAGGAAGAGCTGTGGTCAGGTTGAGCTCTGGTGGATCCAGACACGTGCCGTTCAGATGGCCGTAGAACACCTCACTCAGATCCAATCCAGCAACCGAGGAAGGGGATGCACATGGGATGTCTCTCACCAGCTTATAACTCTCCATCCACTCTCTCAGCCACTCCAGGTCACAGCTACACTCCCAAGGGTTTCGAAAGAGATACAGGCGCCCGATAAAATAGATGGGCTGAAAGACGGAAAAGGGTAAAGACGTCAGATTATTGCTGTTGAGGTGCAGCGTCATGAGGCTTGTCAAGTTCTCAAAGGAACCCTCCTCAATATAGGACAGGCGGTTTCGATCAAGGTAGAGCACTTCCAGCTCTACCAAGTCACTGAACCATGTTTTGGAGATATTGTTTAGCAGGTTCCCACCCAGGTTCAACATTTTCAGATTGCTTAATCCCTTGAAAGCCTGCTGGGGTAAATCAACCAACAGATTATCGTTCAGGTAAAAGTTCTCTAGGCGCACTAGATCTTTGAAGGCCTCGTCATGGATCACATTTATGCGATTCTCCTGCAAGTTGAGGTATTTGAGGTTGGTTAGGCCCAGCAAAGAGTTGTAGGCTACTGCTTCAATCTTGTTGCGCTCCATGTAGACGTGCGTAAAGTTTTCCATCCCGCGTATTGCACCAGGAATGCGGCGGAAGTTGTTTTGAAAGCACAGCAGTTCCTTAAGAGAAATTTGCTCAAGGAAGATTCTGTCTGGCATGTTGAATAGGTTGCAATCAGAAAGGTCCAGGCGAACCAAGCGTTTGAGTGATGTGAAGGTGCGGGTATGCAAGTAACGGATGTACTCATTGTGGGCCATCTTGAGCTCCACCAAGTTGGGAAGCCCTTTAAACGCACCTGGTGTGATGAAGGATATGTTGTTGTGGTCAAGTGAGAGTGACTTGAGGGAAGGCAGTGTGCCAAATGCCCGCTCAGACAAGAACTTGAGGTTGTTCTTGTCCAGGTTGATGGAGGATGCCTCACAGGGGAATTCTTTGGGCAGGTCCACCATGTTGACATGGTCACAGAGGACAATGCAGCTCTTTTCCTGAGTACAGGTGCAACTAGGAGGGCAGGAGCGTGTGCAGGCCCACAGGGCTAGGGCATGAGGGTTGAGGAGGAGCAAGTACACTTGAGAGAAGGGAAGAGAGTTGTGTTGGAAGGTGCTGCTTAACCACAACAAGATATTAAGACATTGACATGTAGTCGGAATATTCTTTTGCATGTTCATCAAAGCCAGGTGCACACTGTATGATTTTTATTGTCCTTTGATTGTTGTTATCAGAGTGTATGATATGATCCCATTAAAATCTTGGAGAAAAGCCATGGCATACTGTGCAACATAATTTCAGGCCGTACATATTGTAGCCAAGACTGGTCTTAGTCATCCTGATTAACAGCATCGACTGGGTGTTTTATCTGGCTGTTGTAAGAGAAGTCACACTGTACAATTGCAATGCAAAATGTCTGATATTGCCAGAACTTCATCAGATGCTAAGATTCATCGCAAAGGCAGTTAATTGGACTTTCGTAAACGTTACGCCAATTAATCAAAGATCTGCAATTTTGCCCAGCAATGGAATTTTTCTCATGTGGCAAATATCATACAGTATGAACATGGTTTAAGGAACTTAATGCTCTAAATATCTATATCACTTAAGCTGAACTGTTGTCCACTCCACACTGATACATCTGTATTTAATAACAAACAAAGGGTTATAATATAACTAGATATAATTTGTTGGCAGATAAGACTATTATTTACTTGAGACAATATAAAACTAATAATAAACATTTAACATTCAGAAGCTCCAGTTCCAGGATATTATTATGATAATTATACATAAATTAAATGCTAGTCAAGCTGCACTTTGCAAATGAGGTGTGCTCATTCTCTCAGAGCAGTGATGAAAGATTACGGAGCACAACCAGAGACTGGAGGAATAATTGAATGTGCCACACATGGGGTAGAGGGCTCCCTTGGTCCTGCAGCTGCTCTCCACACTGAAATTATGGTGATTAAGACAGGACAGATTACCCAAGTAAAATAGGTTTTGTTTGTTCCCTGGAATTCACATAGTGTTCAAGAATGTTAAGATCACTTGAATTTTATAGTGTTTATAGTACTGACACCTCGCATCTTCATAGAAATGCACAACAACGGTTTCTTCATGTAAGAATGTACTTACCAGCAATAACGATGAAACACATCACTGGTCTTTCTCAGCTGTGGCTTTTGAGGATGAAATGACAAAATGCCAAAAAAAGTTCAATATTTCCACTAGATGATTCAAGACAATGAAAATTAAAGTATGAAAATGTAAAACTTCTGGCCGGTGTTACATCTTACCACCAAGAGGAAATTTTTCATTGCATCAAAAGACAACCATTTCACTGATCCCAAAATGTCAACAAAAGCCCTAAACTATATCAGTACAGAATCCACCTACCCAAACTGTACCGACCTGCCATACATTTTCAGTAAAGGTTCACCTGCACTTATCATTAATAAAAGTACATCCAAAAATTTGCCCAACATTATTCAGTCTGTTCTGCTTCATTCCAAGTGAACATATGAATGGATTAAGCATCCTGTTGCTTATAGAGTTTGTGTGTACACGTCCACTAACATCAGCACTCCCCTTCTAAAAGCCATCACTTAATGGCAGATAAATCCTGGGATTATAACTGTTTAAAGCAGTACTCTGAAATCAAGGCAAGCAGAAATGACCTGCTGGGCCTCAATGGTACATACAGATAACAATCTGCAATCTCCTTTCATAAACCAACAGTGTGTGGCCATTGGGATGAACACTAAGGAAAGGTGTAAAGTGTTACTTGGGAGGAGTTTCCTTAAACATTTTAGAGACAAACGTTTTGAGACGTTTTCCCAAAGTAATATTAGGAAAGAGTGGTGTAATATGTTCAATTTTTCACTCAAATTGTACTGATAGAAAAAAACGTTGCAAGCCTGA
>JAVLUX010000065.1:16920000-16977500 GCA_032164185.1 Moxostoma hubbsi
GAAGCTTCTGTGATGGTGTTTTAGTTCTGTGGCTTGTATTGTTGGCTTTCATGATATCTGTGACAATTTGAAGTTCAAATGGAACAGCGACACATTTGAGCCACATTATCCGAGTGTTTGCCAAGGTTTGATTAAGTACACGCTTTCAATCGCCTTCACAGCAAAAAACAAATTAAGCTCTTGGCCAAGTTCACTCAATGAAATTAATGAAACTAAATTCCTGTCTATATTCAAAAAGGCACAGTACATTCACATACAAATGATCCTCTTTTTTTTTTTTTTTTTTTAAACAAAGAAAATTTGAAAATCTAGATGTTGTAATATTCTATATCAAATACACAAGAGGGTATCCATGTCTGCCTGCTTTAGTTTTACTGCAGATCTTCCTCTGTATCAACTCCCTTTAGAATGTCGGCAGAAAATCAGAGCGTGTAATGTACAGAGTTCATAAAGCTTCACAAAGGGTAGAGTCTGGCTATGATAACATGTGGTTTCCGTTCAGCTAGTTTGGCATGAGGACCCTCTGCAAACAATTTAGTTGCCCCACCAGTCAACCTGTGTGTAGTTTCCTCCATAGTTTCCATAGTTGCCCCCGTAGCTGTCACTGCCGAAACTCCCAAAGCCACCTAAATTAGATATTAAAGTCAGACTTTCTTTAAAAAAAAATTCTCATACAAAAATAATCTCCACTGACACAAATGGGGTTTCTAATGAAACTAACCCTTATTGCCTCCAAAACCTCGGGTACCTCCATGAACACCAGTGTTGCGAGCACCGCGGTTGCTAAAGCCGTTTCCACTCCCAGCCATCTGCCGGTAATCTCTGGCCCCAAAGCCACCAGAGAACCTGCAAAGCAAAGCCAGAGAATAACATCACAGACCTGGAAAATTCAGAAGTCCAACATGGAGGTCTGGAATGGATTGATGGTTCTCTACCTCTTTGGGCGTCCACGGGTGGTGTTCTTGTGCTGGTGCTCGTAGGCTAGGTTCTCAAGCCAGGAAGGAACCTCCTGTTTTGCCTCGACGAGTATGTCCAGCAAATCTTTAGTGATGTTGCTGTTCTTATCATTGAAAAAGGAGGTGGCCAAACCTGAAAATAAAATGGAGTACTCTAGCATATGTTTTGGCAAATATCGAAAATCCTAAAAAGTGGCCCAAGAAAATTACTTGATGTAATTGCAATATATAATGAAATATAAAATCAAGTGGCATTTATTTTAAAGAAAGAGCATAATTTAAAAGGGATAGTTCACCCAAAAATGAAAATTCTCTCATTTTCTCAGCCTCATGCAATCCCAGACGTATATGATTTCTTCAGTGGAACACAAATGAAGATTTTTAGAAGAATATCTCAGCCTGGTCCATATAATGCAAGAATGGTGATCAGAACTTTGAAGCTCCAAAAAGCAGACAATCGTAATAAATGTAATCCATACGACTGGGTAAACAGATCAATATTTAAGTCCCCTTCACTATAATTATTTACTTCCAGTCGCTCTCCAATGCATGTCCAGGAGGGGACTCGGTTCACACAACCTCTTGCGTGAAGCACGAGAACTAACGCAATGCAACCAGAAGTGCAGCTCAATTATTTTTTTATTTTCTTTTACAAGAAAAGGCTGTTCACAAGCTTCATTGGTTTTGCTTTCATTTGAACATGCCAGTGCTCGTGTCAAGCTAGAGGCAGCGTAAACAGTCAACTAGTGGACGCGCTTTAGAGAGCGACTGGAAGTAAACGATAGTGAAAAGGACTTACATTTTGATCTGTTTCTCACCCAAAGCGACCATTAGAAGACCTGGAGTCTGGCTGAGTAAATTATATGAGAATTTCATTTTTGGGTGAATATCACTAAGCAAAATATTTAACAAAAAGTAGTTTGTTAGATTTAAAATGATTAAACAATAGATGCATTGATAACTTGAAATATGTACATAGTTAATTTGATGATCTACATCCATGGTTGCTCTGCTTGGACAACCAATGTGAACTTCAGGGGAACAGACTTCATACATCCACCAAAAAAGACCTTGAGACCAGCTGCTTTTAAAGTAATTTAAAAACAATGTCTCAACAGTGAAGTTAGCTCTGAGAAAAGGTCTAGTACCATTTGTTTGCAGATGTCTCTGTTTAAAATCTAATGCATTGTAGGGCTGAAACGATTAGTCAACATTATCGACAACAATAAAAAAAATAAATAAAAAAAGTCGTTTGATTTCATTTAATATAACATGAGATCACTTTAAACTCTAATGATGAGTAGCACTGCAGCTCACCCCTGACTTAGGTGAGGATGAATTACACAGATCACAGTCCAGATGCACTCTAAACTTTCCAAACAGCTTCAGCTTATGTAGAACGCAAAGTATAAGGGAGTTATAATGCAAAAATACAAAGTCAATACAGAAGCACTCTCGTTGTGGAATAAGTGGAGCTGGAGCTGCCACTCCGCTGAAGCAAAACTTGTGTTCTTTAAAGGAAAAAGCCTGACGTTACATCTTAAATGCAGTTATATTTAATGTGCTATAGCTTTATTAAAGTTCAAATAATATGGAAGCAGATCATGTAAATAACTACAAATTCCAAATCTGGCATTTCTTTGTGCGGTCAGCGCCTCTTCTATGAGTTGCGCGAATGTCCCGATCTGAGGGAGAGCGATTGAAACAGCATCTGACTGATGCACACAGTCACGGGGACGCTCGTCCCTTGAGTGCGCACACTTGCTGCAGCTAGATTATAACATGATGGCTCGCAACTTGTTAAATCATAATATGTCACTGTGCATTTGTCATCGTGAAGAAAATTGGCAATACGTAGCTTTATTAATATGAGGGAGTTTGTTTTTTTGTGAGTTAAAATGGATTGAAGTGAACAGAAAGGTGAGCGAGGTAGTCTTTGCCCCATTATCGCAAATCTAAATATCTTATATGCTGCTGCTCAGGTGAATGCAACTTTTTTTTAGAGAATAGATCTTGAATACAAGTGTATTTTGTCTTAACTGCACTCGCAGAAGTATAACCAAGTGAAAAAACACGTATGATTTTTTTTGCTGTGAATTTACTGAATTAAAAAATAATTTTGCATGCTTTAATTCAGTGAATGTCATTTAGAGGAATTTCTAAAGGTTTTTTAAAAATTGTTCCTCTTTATTGTTAGTAAGCACGTTTAATACAAGTTTTAAGTCGGGATACAAGCAGAATAACCGGTTAAGAGCTAATGATTAATCGTTGCAATAATCATTCTAATAATCTTTAGATTAATCGATTATCAAAATAAGCATTAGTTCCAGTCCTAATGCACTGAAATTAATACATTTTAAGTCAAGCTGTAGTGTCCAAGTGTTTCCAAATACTGTACTTCCCAAAGCTACAACAAAACTCACCAAGGTTTCCCACACGGCCAGTACGGCCAATGCGGTGGACATATTCCTCAATGTCACTAGGCAAGTCGAAATTTATTACATGTTTCACGTTGGAAATGTCAAGTCCACGTGCAGCCACCTGTAAAGACAAAAGCATGAGTAAAAAGAGCTAGAGGAAAACCACAGTCTAACAGTGAACTCACAAACTGTACTTACAGCAGTGGCAACCATGATAGGGCAACGGCCAGAACGGAACTGGTGTAGTGCTTCCTCGCGATCGCGCTGAGAGCGGTCACCATGTATACTGGTGCAAGCATAGCCCTCCCTGTAGAGGAAGTCCTCCAGAGCATCTGCGCCCTTCTTAGTTTCCACAAACACCAGTGTGAGAGAATCCTTTCCTGCAAGTAAAAAGACAAGAGACAGCAAGATTGTTGAGAATTGTAATTGTAGTGTTCCACTTTTATGATTAGGGGCCAACCCCATTGTTATTGTACTGATTTTCAGGAAGCCAAGCAGTAAATCTGCTGGAACCCTATTGCCTGATCAGAACAAAGAAGTCCAGAAAGATTCTTTGAAGTCCCAATATTAGTAATTATTTAAAAAAAGTTGAAACTTTGGATTCATCGTCGCAAAGGTATGCCAAAACATAGTGGGCATCGCTACTTTTTTAAAACAGTTATAACTCTTTCAGATTAACAAATTTAATTGATTCCAACACATGAAACAGAATAGCAAAACAAAATGCACAGAATCAACTTTTAACCCCCATTATTCCTCCTCCCAATCCTCAACCCCACCCTAACATCCCTGTGGTCAAAGCCAAATCACATACACACACAAAAAAAAAAAAAAAAAAAAAAAAAAAAAAAAAAAAAAACCACACACATTCAAACTATAAATCCCTCTCCACAGCCCTCCCCTTCATATGAAACACCCCCAGGTTGCCCAGCCTTCTATCTGACATCTCAAATGTTGCAACACTGCCCATTTCAGTGCACCACTCCCGAAATGAAGGCGCACCAGCCAGCTTCCATCCCCTCAGAATGATCTGTCTACCGATCATGACACTGGCTAGGACTCAATTTCGTATGCATTTTTGCCCTACACTAATGACCGCCCCACCCCTTAAAATACAGAGTCTGGGGCTAAATGAAATTTGAGTGTCCAATAAGTTACAAAAAACTCTGAACCCTCAACCAGAATTCTTAGATCTTAACACCACTAAAAAACAGGAGTTTTGTCCCCATCTTCTGATTGGCATCACCAGCAAGTGGGTGTCTTTAAGACCAAGCCTATGCAATCTACAAGGCATCCAATAGAATCGATGTAAAACCTTAAATTGCATAAGGTACACCCTTGCCTCTCGATGCAGACATGACGTTTTTTTAGAATCCTAGCCCACACTCCCTCCTCCTTTATCAAGTTTAAATCTTTCTTCCATAATTCTTGAGAAGTCAAAGCTCCATTCCCCAGACTCTGAATTAACGGGGGAATACACTGATGCCTCATGGCCATTTCCAAAAGTAATTATCACTCCCAGCGTATCTGCTGCTTTAGTGGGATGCATGCTTCTCCCAAAAATAGTACAAAGCAATTGGTGCAGCTGTAAATACCTAAAGAATTGAGATCTGGGAATCCTAAAATGTTGAACCAAATTTTCGAAGGATCAACACTCTCATATTGGTCACAGAGCATATTAACATCCCTCACATTCCACTCTGACCAACAGAAAGGGGACTTATTAATACATAACTTTCGGTTCAGCCATATGCTCCAAGAACCATTTAAACAATAAATGTCCAAGTTAAACACACTGGACACTTTTGCCCATACTACGTGCAAATGCAAGATAACGACAGTTATAACTCTTGAATGAGAGTTACGGGTTCATTCTGAGGACACAAATGCATATCTCTGCCACTTGGTGGCGCTATAATAATTAAAAATGGCTCTAACTATGGAACATTTTGTCCAATTGACTTGAAATTTTGAATGCAGTGTCTTAGTCCAAGTTTCCATCAAGTTATATGAGGACAGTCGCATATCTTGAAAAACATAGCCATTGACCAATCAACTTTTAGTTGCTATTTGAACTAGTCCTAGACTATTCACCCATTCGGAACCAAATCAGTGCAGAAAGGTTCTCTGGAGTCCCAATCTGAATAATTATTTTAAAAAAAAGTATGAACTTTCAATGCACCGTTGCAACAGTACAACAAAATGCACAAAGAATGAGTAATCATCAAATTTAAAACACTAATGTAGGAGGTCAATTTGTGGACACATGAAAAGAATTGGGTACCTCTGCCTCTTGGTGGTGCTATAAAAGACAGAAATGTAAAAAAATACCGACTCTGTACTACCTAACCTGATGTTTCTGAAAATTAAGGCACTTTCATTGTTTTAGTTGCAAACAGACGGTCTAATTAATACTTATTATCGGTTACAAATGTACTTCAAAGTACATTAAATGGCTTGAATCCTGTTAATCACTGCTTGCAGCTATATTTTTTATATTAAAATTAAAATCTGCCTCAGACAATGCAAGTACACTTTGGTATGGTTAAAATATTTATAATATAAAATAATAAAACTGTAAACTAAAAACACAGAGGATTTCAATTAGAGCTGTTGTAATTATATCACCGGATTGCAATTATTTGATTTAATCATGTTTTTTTGAGAACTGATTGAGCACTTTCAACTCTAATCATATTTTACTATCCAAATAAGAGAATTTTAATTTGGATATTGAAAATTACACAAATAACATGCTTTTTTGTCTTATGGGTTCTCCAGTGCATCATATGCACTACAAATTAAATCAGACTGTCACCGACTTGCACTGCGAACCGCACACAATAATAGCAAAAATAAATGCTAGCTGTGGTCTGGCAGGAGTTAAACAAGGATTTTGAAATTAAAACAAATAAATCCGATTTCACTTTAATTTAACATTTGTGTAATGGCAAATGTTCTTGGTCGTTGCTGATGGATTCTATCAGACACAAGACGAAGTGCAATTAGCAGTGGTCAACTCGGTGTTCTAGACGCTCCCAGAAACAGCGTTTATGATACACAGTGACACGGCAGAGATGAGCCCCTTACTCAGTTACCGTGGAGATGATGGAAATGGCGGCTGTGCATTGGGATATGTTTCGACTGCGTCAGGCTTTGAGCATTTGTTTTGGTACCATTAAACAGAGATAACCAATTGGATAACCTCAGATATGTGGTTTAACAAATTTGCTGAAATTATAGAAAATTGCAGTTTATCACAAATAAATGTGGAGAGTGGTTGAATTTGCATTCATTCTTATGATCACAAAATCCTGGAAGGACTGATTTTATTCCTACCAGATTTGTTCACATGGTTTGAGACCAAATAGCAAATTAAGGATATCAAAGATGTTGATGAGAAGCTAAAATAAAATAAGTCAGAACCAACAAAGTGAAAAATTATAAAATGAGCCATGGAAATTCAGATATCATGATTGTCAAATGAAAAATTACTTATGAAAATTCCACGGGCGAAGATGATTTGCAAAAAAATATCTGCTAAGCAGCCTCTTTTAATGTTGCAATTCATACTCTGGCAGAAGTTAAAAAGAAACTCAATGCTCAAATTATATCCTTGTTCATTGTGTATTCAGTGTAGCGGTGTATGAAGCACTACCCACTCAGATGTTACTGCCAAACTAAGCAGTTTCCTATAGGTCAGTGCAGCGAAAGATTGACAAAGTTTACCAAAATTTAACTCCACAAGAAATCCACGAGGGAAAAAAAAAATTTTGCACACCAGAAGTCCACTGCATGAAATTCTCGATCGCATGGATTCCCATTTAGATGACTGTATTTCGCTCACGGAATTCCGCCGTGCAAAGGTATGTGTGAACGCACCTTAAGACAGTACAAAGCCAAGAATGTCATAAAATGTGAGAGGAGAGGCAGTCTTACCTGTAGCATTTAGCAGATCAAGGAGAAAGGAGCGCTTGTCATTCTCTTCCACCCAAACCACCTTCTGTGTAATATTCTCTGAGGTGGAGCCCACACGCCCTACAGCCAGGAAGATGTACTCCTCCAGAAAGTCACGAGCGAGAATCTTGAAATAATAATAATTTAAAAAAAAATTAAAAAAAAGTTTTAAAAAAAAATGTATGGGTGAAAAAAATCCTTGTTAATATACAGGTCGATAGGATTTTTGACTTGCTTGCATGTCTCACGCAAACTTTATGCATACCTGGATCTCCTTTGGGAAGGTGGCACTGAACATCATGGTCTGGCGAGAACCTTTCGGAGGCATGGTGTCCTGCTCCACGATGCGTCTGATCTGGGGTTCGAAACCCATATCAAGCATTCTGTCTGCCTCATCCAGCACCAGATATCTACAAAGAGTAAATATCTTCAAAATCACAATGTATTCTAGAACCCAAAACATATTTTTTGGAGATGTTATGTAAACGTTGCACATTAATGAAAAAAATTATAGCACTCATTAGGTTTAATACTAAGGCGAACATTGTTTATTTGTAGTTTTTTTTTTTAAAGCTATTTTATTGTTCCTTTTTAAATATGAAAGTTGTAGCACCATCACAAAACGTAAGGTATATGCGTAAAGTCAGAGTTTTGATTGATTACAGAGCATGTGTCTACATTGTTAGATTCTGAGCATTTCTTTACATAAATCATGAGAAGGAACACTTCCATCCAATAAGTCATTTTTATTTATATAGAACTTTCCACAACACACATTTCAAAGCGGCTGTACAGAAAATTATGCTTTAACAGAAAAAGCTGTAATGTAGTAACACTTTCGAGTCATAACAGTGCAGTTTAATAAAAATAAAAACATTGTAAATTGCGCCTTAAACAATAAAACAATTTATATTTAGACCCCCAGTGAGCAAGATAAAGGAGACTGTGGCAAAGATCACAACTTCATAAGATGTTGGTTAATGGAGAAAAATAACCTTGGGGGAAACCAGGCTCACTGTGGGGGCCAGTTCCCATCTTACTGAACAACATGAATATTTATGTGTACCTCGGGCTATAAAGCGCACTGGGTTATAAGGCGCAATATCAATGATTGACTGCTAACGGGTCTATTTTCATACATAAAGCGCACCGGGTTATAAGGCGCATTAAATGAAACAAAACTCAGATAAGTCAAACTTTATTCGACTCTTTCACAATAACTCTCAACATTGTTCAGTTGTAACACATAAAATACAAAACAATACACTCACTTTTTCAGTTTATTCCTCTACCACAAATCCAATGTTTAAGTAGCCTACAGATCGTTTTACTCCACGAGGCGGCCTTAATGCTCAATCCATCAAGCAGTGCAGCTTCGTAGCTTACCAAGGCCATGCTAAAACATTTTGACAGATTTTTGAGCGCTGTGTACCACATAAAATCGGTTCTAGGTCAGAAAGCACAACCAGAATTAATTCATACATTAGGCGCACCACATTTTAAGGCGCACTGTCGATTTAAGAAAATTAAAGGATTTTAAGTGCGCCTTATTGTCCGAAAAATATGGTAGTACTAGTGTTGTCACGGTACCAAAATTTCAGCAGTCGGCACCAATACCAGTGAAATTTCACGGTACTCTATACCATTTTCGGAACCAAAGCAAAACACAAAGAGGTTAATGAACAACACTTTTATTAACAAAGTTAACAAAACATTAGCAGCAGAACTAAGAACAAAAATATGCCATTGAGCAACACTTCCATTTAAAGAATTATTTTTGAATAACAAAACTGTACAATGTATGCTTAAAGTATTTTTGAAAACTTATATAAGAATTGCTTCAACTTTTAATTTAATTTTTACTAAGTACTAAAAAAAAAACTAAATAAACAAGCATACAATAGAATGAATAAAAAAACTATTTCCAAACTAATGCGCAAAGTGCTCCAGTATTAATAAAGCTGCATATTGCCAATTTTCTTCACGATGAGAAATGCACAGAGACATATGATTAAAAAAAAGTGAGCAATCGCGTTCTAATCTAGCTGCATTAAACGTCCGCGCTCGAAGGATGAGCATCCCCGAGGCAGAGTCTCTCTCAGCCAGGTGCAGTTTCAATCTCTCCACCTTAGATCGGGACATTCGCGCAACTCATAGAAGAGGCACCGACCACACAGAGAAATGCCAATTTCTGAGTTTATAGTTATTAACATGAGCTGCTTCTGTATTATTTGAACTTTAATAATGCTATAACGCATTAAATATAACTGCATTTAAGATGTAATGCATGTTTCCTTTAGAGATCCGGCTCCGCTTATTCCACAATGAGAGTGCTTCTGAATTTATTATCATAATGTTTTTAATAATTCCCTATTCCTTGGGATCTACATAAGATGAAGCTGTGAAAGTTTAGAGTGCATCTGGACAGTGATCTGTGTAATTCTTCCTCTCCTCTCCTCTGTCAGACATGAACTGCAGTGCTGCTCTCGCACTTCATCATTACAGTTTAATGTGATTTCATGTTACGTTAAATGAGATCAAGCGACTATTAGACAAAGATAATTTTTCTCGCCAATTTTTTATTTTCGACACTGTAGATAATGTCGACTAAACGCTTCAGCCCTAATGCAAATGATAATATGCTTTTAAACTTGCCTGCTTCATTTACTTGAATAAATCCGGGTGTCTGTCTTTCAGGTGCTTTATTAAGTTTGATGTGTTTCCTCCTTTCATCAGAAAATTGTGAAAGCAGCATTTACAAATAGGTTTTTGCTGATCTATGATGTTTCCCTTTTCATCAGCCTCAGATCCAAAGAATTTCCAAACCTGGCTTTTTCCATTTCTCTTTTCGACAAAATTAAGTTGAGACTCCGCAGCAGCAGCTACTTTGCTTGTTGTAATCTTTTGCTTGTTGTGAGCGTTCGAAAGTTCGCGACTCTGCTTGGGTACCGGGTAGACCCGGTACTCGGTACTCCGTTACCTTCAGAAATTCTGGTATCGTAAAAAACATTTTTTGTTTGAGTACCGACTTGGTACTGGAGTACCGGTATTTTTGACAACACTATGTAGTACAAGTCGAGACTTAAAATTAGTCAACCAAGTTAGTTTTAGGGCCCAATGTTTAAACAAAATGCTTTTGTATTAACTAAGATTATTTAAATTCATAATTCACTGCAGAAGTGCAAACAGATGCATTGTCTATTTTATTTGACTGATGAAGGCTTTAGCTGGCAAATAATTTTTTTATCTATGAATTCCATTTTTAGAGTGTAGTCCATCCTTTGACCAAGTTGATGCACGCAGAGGTCAGGGTAAGGTGCACTGCAGTTCGACTGCAAACTTGTGGCAGATTAATTTTCAGTGGAATCCATCTTAAGTCCAAGTTTCAGGCAGTGTCCAGTAAAGTATCCCATGTCTGACAGTTAGTGCTGCATCAGTTCATCCTCAGTGAGGTCCATCGTAGTAGACTGAAGTGATATCTGGCTGGCACAGGTTGGAGTTAGTAGTCAACAGGAAGCAACACCATCAGGCAGGACCGGAGTCGGACATCAGACAGGACCAGAGCTGGATCTGGCAAGCTCTGGTAACCTCCAGATATGTATCCAGAGGTTAAGACAGGGAATAACTGCCAGCTTTCTGCATGAGATGCATTACAGCAGAGAACACTGACCGATGTAAAATCAGTTCCAGACTGTTCAGGACAAGTTTAACAGTACTCACGGAACAGAAGAAAAGACTTTTAAACTATACACTGCGGTGAGATCGGAATAACTCGTCAGAATGAACCACTGACCATAACCGGACCAAACAGGTTTCTTGGTCTCAGTTCTGCTACTCTAACTCTTACATTTATATAGCGATTTTCTGACAGTACACCCAAAGCGCATTACACAGTTAACAGGGGGTTTTCCTCAACCACCACCAGTGTGCAGCATCCACCTGGATGATGCACCGGCAGCCATACTGCACAAGTATGCTCACCACACACCAGCCATTGGTGGAGAGGATTGGTGTTAACGCGTTTATGTTTAAGTAGGTTTGCAGCGGTATACCGGTTTCAAGGTATACCACGGTTTGAAAATTGACGGTTATCATACCATGTACATTCGCTTATCTACGGTTTTGAGAAAAAAATGCAACCGGACAGAGAATCTCACATGCGCATCTCCTTTCCTCATTGTCTGCCTGTCAGACTCGTCAACTTGCGTCACTCACACATCGGAGAAAATGTCAGAGAGAAGCAAGGTGAGGGGGTCTGACATGAGTGTGTGTGTGTGTGAGTTAAAGCATTGTTTCAACTAGCTCAACTAGTTTATTCCGACAGGGTCACGGACAGCGGGGAAAGAGCAATGCCATGGTTCTCCTATTGAAGATATTTCGGCGGCCGCCCAATTTAGGACTGCCGAGGCAGATTTAATGAATCTCGCAAACAGCTAAAGCAGACATGGGCAATTGGATCAGGCCCTCCACATGGTTTAATGTGGCCCGTGGCTCATTTATCGTAAAAGCGTTTTTATTTTTCATTGGATATGCCAGTTAACTTGCATTGGGACATAACGCGTCTCCACAAGCATTTACCATGCTCATAAGAGACGCAATACACCCAGTTTGAGCTTTATACTTGCGCTAATTGGAAATAATCCGCCTAATGTAATACTTATTTTGTGCAATCTGGCAACCATACACACAAGTGCACTATTTCTATCTGGCTTTCCCCTTTGAAAAAATGTTGTGATCTGTAGTGCAATATTCTGCTCAAGGAAAAGTGTTATATGGCTACTCTGTGTACATTTTCTTGAGGCTGTTTGTGATGTTTGGTGCTACTAGTTTTGCAGGTTAACCTTCTCAGTGATTAAATTAAATGTAAAAGTAGATCTCGGCATCATTGACACGTGAGCAAAAGCAAGCCAGAGACAAATATGTATACGTGTTTATTATTTGTGCAATTTAGAAATGTTGAAGTCCCTTCACGTCTGTATGTTAATCTAACTCTTGCAGTAATCATTTAGTCATACAGCCTTTGTGTGCTCAAAGTCAAACGTTGACAACAAAAACAAAAATATTAATCACTTGATGCATGTCCTTGTACTGGCAATCCATGAACAAAACTATGCAACATAAAAGGAAATGCAACCCAAGATTAATTAAATACAGGTTATGTTTAATTATGACAGGTCGCCACTTGATGTCCAATGTGAAATCTGCGTTCTGAAGCAAAACCAGCTGAGAAGCACCGAGTTAAAACTATAGACAGGAGCAGTATATGTTAACTGTTAATAATCATAGAACGTTACTTCAAAAGCTCACACAGCTGATGTTATTTTTCATTAAGTAGTTCATTTAACATGCTTTAGTTATGCAACATGTTATAGTTACATGCTATTTTTTAATAATATTTATAATTCGATTTATTATTATAATTCTGTTAGCATTCTCATTTTTCTATTTAATTTATTTTCAAAAGGGACAATTTTACACATCAATAAAATGGTTTCAAGTTTCAATTCTAATAAAGTGTTTGCTAAAAAATAAATAAAATAACCCTTCCGTTTTCACTGATAATAGTAATTGTGTTATACTGTATACAGTGATATTTTTTGAGACGGTCATCATACCGTGAAAATCTCATACCGTTGCAACACTATGTTTAAGTATTGCAGCTATACTTTTAAAACTGTGTGTTTTGTACCCGTTAACTTGAATTATGTGCCTTACTAAATGTTATTTTATTTAGAAAACGAGGGATGAGTTTATCCTCAGGGATGAGAATATGCCACTAAAACTGTCAATAGAGTTTAACTTGTATTAAACCCGATACATTACATGTTAGAATAAATTGGGTTAATGAATTCATGTTAAGTCTCAAACAAGTCCTGGTTTTGGTGGCAATGCATGTTCACTCCTACATAATGCACTTAAATCTAAAAAGTTTGAACTAAATAACTGAATCTTTGATTTGCAGACTGTTCTATAGTCTATACTCCAAATTTATACTTTCATCCTATGATTGATATTCAGCAAAGTGCCCCAAAACTCTTTTGCTTTTGTTTCCTCACATTTTGATGTTCAGCCATCTCAATCGTGAATGAAAGTGAGTTAGTGAGTGAATTGTTGTACTTGATCCTCTCCCCCCCTTCCACCTTATTACATAATTTCACAGTCATTTCTTGAGCCTTTTTTTGTTTTGTTTTTTAAGTCCAAGCGTGTGAACGACTTACGAGTTTCATGACATTTACACATTTTCTACACCACACTTACTTGCAGTAGTCCAGGCCAATCTTGCCCCGCTCCATCATGTCTACCAGACGGCCAGGTGTGGCCACAAGCAGGTGACAGCCTCTTTCCAAGTCACGAATCTGCTGGCCTATGTCTGCGCCTCCATAAACTACACATGGACGCACTCTGGAACGGTAAGAAAACTGCAGAAGTAGAGAAAAAAAAAAAGTTTTAAATGTTAACTACTTACACCCTGGCACAACTTGGTTCACAGCAAGTCAATCATACCTTCCTGGCCTCGTCATAGATCTGAAGAGCAAGCTCTCTGGTTGGAGCCAGGACCAAAGAGATGGGATACTGTTTACGGCGGGCGTATTTTCCATTCTCCTGCTACAGGAATGCCCAAACAAAACTCTTTAAGTCACAAAATCTTGTACTAACAACTAAACTTTGTACTTCAGGCTAAAAAAAAAACAATATTAAATTGAGCTGTTTGTAATTGCAGAACCTGGGTGCTGGCTTTGGTGGCCTGCAGTGCCTCTCCAGGTCCATCAGTGTATATCTCACTCAGCACAGGAAGCAGAAATGCTGCAGTTTTCCCTGAGCCTGAGTGGACAGAGCACACAAATTATGAAGCAACCTCTCAAATTGCTCTTAACCAGCTGCATACTGCATTTTTAACCTCAGTGGGCACCCTATTCTTACAGCGCTAGACTTTTGACAATCGGTATGAAGTCTGGTCCACATTGCAGTTTATCTGGCCAAAAATGAAACAAGATGTTGTCTGACTAACATGTTAACAATAAACTGTGGTTGCTTTAATTGGGGGCAAATGTATATTACATATTATTCTCATATCTTTCAAATATTTGATGCAAAGAACCTCACATCCTTTGAGGCACTTTAGAGGTATTCTTCATTGCTGACTTTGCCATTGTACCAACACAACACCTTGTAAACATGAATTTATTTCCCAGTAGACTAATAAATACTTTTGATCATTACCATACAGCCTGACACCCATCAATTGTGTCGAAATTAGCCATCAGTTTTTAACTGGTAATATCAGTCAGCACTTGCCATTTTTGTGTACAAAATGGATCAGGCAATCGCTGGGCATGCAGTCTGAGGCTGAAACTAAGGGCACACAAGCCCCATGACGAAGATCAATTGGATCAAAACATTGCAAAATATTTGGGAACACTAAATGTGCAGACATTTCTTTATTGTGACACCCAAACCCCATGACCCACTGCCTAAAGACCCACCTGTCTGAGCACAGGCCATCAGGTCCCTCTTAGCCTTGATGATGGGGATTGCATGCTTCTGAACAGGAGTAGGACGCGTGTAGCGGGTCAAGGCGATGTTGCCCATAATGATTTCTCCCATGTCCACATCATGAAACTGAAGACAAAAACAGAAAACATCTAAACTCAATTAATTATTTGATGAATTTCACAAGTTGTCTTCTACTTCATATGTTTTGCTTAGGCAGTTGATTCAACAAGGATCTATCATTTTAGGCTTACACTCTCAATATGACCAGGGCAGTTTGTTCCAGTGGCTTCCACAGGAATGTCATCATACTTCTCAAAGTTAATCCCAGTGTTGCTCCCAGCAAACAGCTCACTGTCATTCAGAGGGAGAGAGAGAGAGAGAGAGACAATAAGGGCTTAGTCACAATGACAGAAGGATTCTATCAGACACAGTGCAATTAGCAGTGGGCCACTCACTGTTCAAGACGCTCATTGGGGGGCATTGGCTTTGACCAGTCATCTTCATCTCTGGACTCTTCAACCCAACGACTGTTCCCTACTGTTCCACCTCCAAAGCCACCACGCTCATACCTGACAAGAATTACTTGTTCTTTTTAGCCCATATTCAGATTAACAATGTACTATTGTAAAAAAATTATTTTTACGTTTACTGAAGAAAATGTGAGAGTGGTGCTAGCCAGTCCGAAAATGGCCCCCATGATTAGATTTTATTGGTGGTTGCCTGGGCATTCATATTCAGTTGCTAACATGTTCTGTTGGTTACTTGGGTATCTGCTTAAGCATTTCCAAGCAGTTGCTTACTGACCCAAGTCAAAAGAGCCAACCCAATTCTCAATTTTGTCCTCCCAAGATACGGCTCTGGTACCTCTTTCAATACAAGTCTATGGAACTTTTTCACTTGTTTTATCACTTGCCATGCAAAAATCCCAAGTCCAATCACTTAGAAAAGTAATGGCACACTTCTCAACAAAAATTATTTGAGGTAGAATTCATGTCTCTAGCACAAACAGTGCATAACAATGTATGAGCAATTTTAATAGTGATGTTCACCTTAGAAAGCAGCACTAATAATTCAAGGTTAAATATAGGCAATAATATGTATTATAATAATAATAATAATAATAATATTATTATATAGGTCATATTATTAGGGGTGCAAATATTTGCACTGACAATGACTCGTTTATGATTTTTTTACCTAACGATTACAATGCATCATGAAATCTGTAATTTGGTCAGTTCAACCCAATTTGATTAAATAAGAAAGATTAATAATTATTTTCAAATAATTGTTTCAAAGTTTTTACAGAACATAACTTTGACATCCAGCAGACTTGAGCAATAGAGTCTCAGATGCATTTAGAACCAAAGAGGTTTGGCTTGTGTGGCAGCATATACGGTATAAAAAAGAAAAAAAATATACTAATATTACATGCATTAAAGACCTGATATGAATAAAACGCAATTATGACGATGCAAACACACAAACAAACAGACAGTATGTAAACCGTAGAATAACTGATAAAGATTTGTATATCATTTAAAGTTAACATTTATTGCACCAATACTTACGAATAAAACCTGCATCAACAAGTTCCCTATTAATTTTCAATGGGAGTGGAATCAGTTTAGGATTTAATCCTAAAAAAGGTGTGTGACCTCATTTTAATGAAATTTCGCCAATTTCATCATCTTCAGCTGGCATCTGATCCTCCACACCCATCCTCCATAATGGCAGTAATGCACCATAAGATGGATTGCCAACTGCCAATAACACAAGAAATACTTTCTTGCCTGTGTCAATTTTTTTTTACTAAATAGTACATAAAAACCAGCAATGGTGTTGATGTCAGAGTTGCTGTTGTGTTCAGTCGATTGCTGTATAGCATTGTCAGTGCTGTCTTGTTCGGTATTAAATTAGGCAGATAGCTAGGTGCTAGGTACCAGCTACCTAGCCTTATTACCCGTTTATATGACAGTAGGGCTATAGCTGTGTCCCAAATGATGTGCTATATGCAGCCATTAGACAGCGAATACTTCCTAACTAGCCAATTTAATGACTGTGACTCTGTTACTTGTGTGTTTAACTTTGCCAACTGCTTTTTTGCGTTTTTTTTTAGCGGCATGCAACTGATCCAATCGTCTATGTAGAACATACGCTTTATATAGACAATTACATCATCGAGAGGAATTTTTTTCCTGAAATTTCTATATCGATTTACCGCCCAGCCCTATATGTGTCACATTGGGTATTAATATAGTAATGATAATAGGTTCTTAAATTCAGTAACAGATGCATCAAATTGTTTTGTTTTTTGCATTTTTACACCCTTATGCATTATGATTTGTATGAATTATGACATATATTATGATGTAATATGAAGTACTGCGACACTTCCTCACCTTCCTCTTGATCCAGCTCCTCTGTCATTGAAGAACACCGACTTGCCTCTGTCAGAACGCCCTCCGAAGCTGGTGTAGTTGTCTCTGCTCACCACAGAATTCCAGCCTGCATCTTTGTTCTCATAAGTAACATAACCTACAATTTCAAGTTAAACTGGATGATTAAAACAACATCTGCACCTTGCAATCAATCTCTCTAGTCTCAAAACTTGGTCCAAGTCTCTCACCTGCACTGTGCATTGGCTGGTTGAAGGATCCACCATTCCTGTTCCCACGAAAGCCACCACGTCCTCCTCTGTCATTGCGAGCAAGTCCACGACTAAAGTTTGCGGTACCATTCATGCGACCATCATGGAACCCATTAACAAAACCATTGCTAGGACCACCATCCCATCCAGGAGAATCTGTTACAAAAGACAGGGAGATAGATAAGAACAGGTGATTGGGGGGTTGTCTATTTTATAACTGTGTGGGTTGGTTGTGATGGTTGAGTGAGCAGCAGATGTGAAAAAGCCAGTAAGCTATTTGTTCCTACAGCAGCAAAGACAACAATTCAAGTCTGTTGAGTCAACTAGACAAGTGGGTCGATGGAACTGCTCAAAAAGATCAAAAGCACAGGGAAACCAATGTCATCTTTGAACAGAGCTGGCTGCCGTGGCGTTTAAAAACACCAGTAACAAAAGTAAACTCATTTTGTAATACTGGTGACTCAATCAGCTATCTCTAGCAGAGGAATATCCAGTTTAAGGAATAAAGAGCACACACACTCCGCAAACTCATACCATGTGACCTTTCATTGTACAATGTACCCATCAAATAGGGTGGTGAACACTAGGGCTGGGAAATATAGCTGAAAAAAATATAGATTCTTCTGCTTATTCTCTTTAAATCAAAGAAACATTTTGATCCAACAGCCATTGTAACCAAGTAGATAAAACATTTTAATGCAAGTAAAAAGAGAAAGAATATTTAAAATTAAAAGTTAAAAAATTAAAAGGCATGCTTGACACTTTGTAACTAGATTATCTTTAATCCGTTCAATTTATATGCACCAATATAACAATAGATGAAAATGAAAACCATTGTGAAGGTTTAAATCAACACATTAAAATGGTCAGCCTAAATCTCTTCATGGAAATTAATCCAATTTACCAAGTCTGTGTTTTTGCTACTAAAGTTAAATGGTCATTCAGTAGTTCTCTAGCTAGCGTTAGAATTGCTGTTCTTCGTGTACTTTAAGTACTGATGTGACAGTGGTGTTCGATGCTGTACTGCCATCTTTCAACGTGGATCAGCATGATCATCTCTGCTGCCCCGCCAGCTTCGCATCTGGAAAATGTCGGAGTTTGAGGTCATTTCTAAAGTTATTTATTACTCCTATAATATAACTGCTTTGCCTAAAAACAAATGTCAGAAATCAAGTGAACATGCTTCTACTGTTAAGGATGGATTATTATTGTCCCATCAATAATTTCACATAAACAATAAATAACAATCAATAATTTTTGGAGACCATCGAAGTTTCACCTTATTTCTAAAGACAGTTTATCTTTATAAGAAAACAGCTTGGCATAAAATAAACCTCAATTATATAGCGATACAGAAAGATTAGATTCGTTTTTGAGAATCAAATTTAGCATGTTCATGAATACCGTATTTGAAGAACTCATTTTATTTCCTAGCAACCAACGTCATGGTTTACACAAAATCCACAAATCACTGTGCCAAGCTATTTTGCACTAAACGAAAGATGTAGATGCCTTACAGTTACCAATTTTTACCCTAGTTTTTTTGCCTTTGCCATTCTTTCTTTTTTTGCTTCATCTGTAGTATAGCTACTCTACCATTGTCTCTGCTGCTAAAGCATGATAAATAAGTATGTTTCATTATGTTCTGCCACCATGACAAATTCCTTATATGTGTAAGCATACTTGGCAATAAAGTACATTCCGATTCTTTTCGTGCCACCAAACAACACTGTTCTAACTACAGCCAAGAGTATCTACACAGGCACCAGCCAATGAGTGCAAGGATTCTCTTCTTCGAAGTTTAGTGAAACATTGCAGGTCATGTGATTTCAACATGGCAAAACACATTGAAGGGTGTGACCCTCACCATGTAGAATAAAATACTTTTTATAGAAAACTATTGAGTACAGTCTTCATCTCATGTGACTGTACACCATTCGGCTCACACTTCACAAAAACACAATTCAATCGTTAAATGTGTAACACTTTTTTAAAATTGCCACCAAAAAACTGAATGCAACTTTAATATAAAAAAACACTTATACTTGAGTCACAAGACAAGGAATAATTGCTAAATTAAATTAAATCTCTTATTTAAATTAAAATTAAAGCTCTTAATGGTCAAATAAAAAGCAGAGGTTGACCGATATAGGTTTTTTTTAATTGCTAATGCCAATATCCAGGGAGCAGGGTGGCCGATAGGCCCATATAATGCCAATATGTAACGCAAATTACAGTGGAAGTAAATGACATGCATAAATTTGCTAAAAAAAATATTTAGCACTATATTTACTCAATTTCACTCAAAACTTTAACTTCATAAAAATAACAGTGCATTTTCGATTGTAGAAAGCGGTTTATCCTAGTTTCAGTTTAGTTTTTCCATATTACTAATTTGAAACTGTGCTGCACACCCATCTATTATTGTGGTAACACGATGGCAGGTAACAACAACACAAACTGTGATTGGATGTTTAAATGTCTCAGACGGCTTCTTCACGTGCAAGCAAGCTATTCTCAGTGCCATCGTGGCTTGATAAACTTATTGCCAAATGGGATTTTGCGTCGGGCGATGCTGATCATTTTAAAATACCAAATATCGCCCTATTTATCTGTCTCTACAATATATTAGTCAACCAAAAATCATTGCGATATTAGTGATAATGCTTAGTTACATATTGCCAACCAAATCATTGTATAAATATCCTGAATTATTTCATATAATCGCCCAGCCCTACTGAATAAACATACACACAGCCCTGGAGCATATATGGACAAATTGCTGCACAAATTATTGATAATTTGCAGTCCAAAAACACTAAACCAGGCCAAGCCATGCCACTGTCTGATGCTCAAATTTACCACAGCGATCAGCCCAGCTGACAACACTGGCTGTGTCCTCATTTTCATCGGTGGCTACATTGCTGTCTGTACACTGAGGAGAGGCTGGAAGTGACACACACACACACACAGTAATTAGCAGGGGTGGCACTCTTGAAACTGGATACTGCACAAACATTCTTCATTAATTTAGTCCAACAAAAACAGGCCAAAAACAAAATAACTTGCATTTTAGACATCCACATCTTAAAGCTTACTTCCAAAAAGCACAATCACTGTTGAGCAACTTGACAAAAAAAAAAGCCAATATGCATCTCCAAAAATTTGAGGAGGAATCACCAAAACAACTACATTATTCTAGTCCTTTGAAGCAAACAACAAATGCAGTAGAAGTGAACAGCAAACAATCCCTTTAAGAAAAAAAAAAAATTAACTTCGATCTTGCAATATATGTACACTGAAACACGCAACTATAAAACTACACATTCCACGTGGCAGCAGGTAATCGGAGATGTGAAACTGCTTTGGTTAGGATCCATATTTAGTTCCAAGAAACTCTTAATTCAGACAGAATCCTTTAAAACTAATGGCTGGAAAACAGAATACTAATAATATTTTTTTTTAAATATCTGACTATAGCAAGAATTCTGCTATAGTCTGCACAGCAGCTACACATTTAGCCAAAATTGAGTTATAACTGAAATCAGGAGATAATCTGTACTATGACAAGATTGGCTCAACTAAACTTAAATTGACAAAACGGAGCGTAGATATTGCAGTAACTATAAAATCCACACTTTTCTCACTTTAAATGGCTGTACCACTGAAAAACTGCTTAGAAATACATAAACTGTTGATTTTGGGTGGAACTAAATTAAGAAATGAAATCTCTACATATATCCAAGCAAGTAGTTTATTTGTTGAAGTAGTGATGTTAAAATTGTGCATTAAGTATTATAAAAAAAATATTATAAAACAAAAACACATTTAGGCATGCCACTGACATGTGACATTAGAACACATCTCGAGCAAAGTCTGCAAACTTCAGCCCTCCCTCCGCAAGGGTCTCGTTATAAAGCAGTGACATCACACAGGGATGAGAGCAGTACACAGGGGTGTTGCATAAGTCATATGCAAGGAGATATACCACATCTGTCTGACCAGCCACCAGTGTAGGTTTGATATAATGAAAGCTTCTGGGAAGGATGTCTCTGGGAACCTAAGCAGAGCCATATAGGGCACTTAAAATAAAACCCATTCCAACGGAGATGGAGGAACACAAGAGAAATGCAGGTTTATTTTAATAGTTACCAGTCCTAAAGTCATTCCATCCAGCTGGATAGTTATGCCTGTGTCTGTGGTTTCCCTCAGGATTATGATACTGTCTGTGAGAAACTTGGGAAAGGGTTTCATATGGTAAAAAGATGCCTAAATATTACCAAGCATTCAAAGGAGTGTGTGTGCTCATTCTCACAGATCATCCTCATTTGTTTACAATCAGAGAGTCCATTAGAAAGAAGAAGAGAAGAATGCAAGCAACCACAGCTGCTGGATTATCATGGGGAGCAGTCTAACAAAGTGATCAAAGGTTCAGAGACTCCAAGTCAAAAATGACTCCTTCAGTTTTATTAAGTGTGAGGTTCATTCACCACTCAAAAAACAGATTTTAAATGTCTGGCTCAATAGACTCAGCCCCAAAGTATTTGCTCTGAAGGCATAGAATTAAACTTTCATGCATCTTGGAAGCAAAGCACCTTCAGAAGAACCTGACAAAGACTTACAGCTCTGTAATGGTGCCACTGAATAACCGCTCTGTCTACCAGAGAAATAAGCATTTCCTGCTGTGGAAAAAACAAGAATGAAGTCAAAGTGTAGAAAGAAACTCAATAACGGATAAAGCATTGATTTTTCAAGAGGACCTGTGAATCATTCTTTTAGTTCATGAAATGTAGTGTGGCTTGTCAATTTGAACACCAAAATCTGCTTCAGCTAACGTAATAAATTCTTTTTTTTTTCTCTCAATCTAAAAAAAGCTCTAAAACAAATGCATATAACATATCTTATACTACTTAAAATCTCATCCAATTAAGCTCTGAAAGAATTCAAAAACAATGTTTGAAAAGACCCAATTTCATAGTTTTTTTTTACTTTTACTGGTTTGACTACTTTTACAGCTCTGAAATGTACTGCAGATCAAAGTCTCTTTGTTTGTAAACTAACAATTTGAAATGACACAGTAAAATTGTACAAGTCAAAGAAAATTCACAAAAATGGATATCCCAAAAAATTTCCCAGCACCTCAAAAGGCTAATAACTCCCATCCGCATGAGTTTATTGTGGATGGAATGTTTGATTTGTTTCAAGACAAATCAAATGTTTGGAGCTTTGCCATGGTAATGGGCTGGATATGTCAGTATACATTTAAATATAGTGGATTGTTGGATGATTAAAGTAGACCAGCATAACATACCATTTTTTGATGCATCTTTGTTTCTCAAATGAGGAGGAATGTAACGGTCTGGAAGAAAAGGAACACTGATTGAACAAAAAATATTTTGGACCAGTGCATTTAAAGGAATAGATCACCCAAAAATGTAAATTCAAGATTTTATAGGACAATTTCTCAGCTCTGTTGGTCCATATAATGCAAGTGAATGGGTACCAAAACTTTGAAGCTCAAAAAGCACATAAAAACAGCATAAAAGTATTTCAAATGACTCCAATGTTTAAATCCATATCTTCAAAAAACCTATAATAGGTGTGGGTGAGAAACAGATTCAAATTTAAGTCCTTTTTTTACTATGAATATCCACTTTCATATTCACATTCTTCTTTTGTTTTTGGCAATTTGCATTCTTTGTGCATTTTGCCACCTACTGGGCAGGAAGGAGAACTGATAGGTAAAAAGGACTTAAATATTAATTTGTTGCTGACCCACACCTACCATATTGCTTCTGAAGATATAGATGTAACCTCTGGCGTATTATAGATTACATTTATGCAGCACATTTGTGCTTTTTGGAAATTTTTGTACCCATTTACTTGCATTGTATGGACTTACAGAGCTGAAATATTCTTCTAAAAATCTTTGTTCATGTTCAATAGAAGAGAGAAAGTCATACACATCTGGGATGGCATGAGGGTGAGTAAATGATAATAGTATATTTTTTGGCTGAACAACCCCTTTAAATGTACATTAACACTGACAATTCTAGTATTGTCCATCAACTTAAAAAAAAAACTGCACAGATCAAATGCAACAAATCAGATTGATTGCCTGAATATGTGAGACGCTGTGAATAAAAACATGAGATAAAAATACACTTACGACCAGAGCCTGCACCCTGTCCATCAGCTAAGTTCAAGTCTAAGACAGCAAGCTGAAAAACAGAAAGTGCATGGTGGGTCAAAGTACAGGTGTATATTAATGGTATACATCCAACAGCTAACCCATGCAAACCCCAATGTTAATACAGAAAACAGCACAAAGTTTAATGTTCCAGTTTAAATAAATGTAAAGTTTCAATGCCAGAATCTGTGATTATGCTGTAGATGACCACAGAAGATTAACTTGTCCCTCAGTTTGCAAAAACCAAATCCTGTTTACAATTCTCTTACACTGGAACAGGAGCGTACAAGCAAGTGCACAACCCTATTATTTATACCATGATCAATGGAAACATGTAAATGGTTCACGCTGCAAAAAAAAACTACTGTCATTAGGAGGTACTCTAGCACTATTTACATCAGGCTTACAGACGAAACAAACTCCACACACGGGAATAACGTCAGTAATGCATAACTGGATGTTCATTCGCCTAGAAAAGTAATACTCACCCATTGTAAATGCATTACTGCGCACGTGAATTTTGCTCGATTTTTTTAATTTTTTTTACAAAGTGAGGGACGAGCAGTTATTACTTTCTATGGAAATCGACAGAATAGATCTTAACTTGTACTCAACTCAGATCATTCCTTTAAAAATGTTAGATTTATCGTTTCAAAAGCTCCTTCAACAAGATTTGGCAAGAAGTATTGGCCCTAGTCGAGTCTATTGCCTATATATGTTCATGATACAAAAAGACACTTTGCATAGGTTTTTGGATCATATAGCGAGTGATCTAGACATTCTCAAAATAGTAATTAAACATAACTATAAACATCAACGTGCTATATAAAAAGAAGCTTCGATCGATTACGGTTGCGTGGTAAACACAGGCCTTATTCACGGCCAGACTCGCTCTTTATTGAAAATGTCCGACATATTTTAATGGCTTGCGTGTAAAAATTGCGATTTTAAATATCGTCCGTCTTTATATAAACTGACAGACATTTTATTTGGTGTTACAATAATGAAAATGCTCAATGTTGCTGTTTATTCTGGCGTGCCGGCTGTCGAAGTGCAGAAAATAACGTACTAAAATTAACAGTAAAAAAAAACATTAACAGAAAAAAGGACTTTATACCAAATATGTTAGTGATAGTAATTTCCCATGTCCTAATTTCTTGGATTTTATATCTGTATTGGACTGAATTAATTTAACACGAGGACCTACGACTGTGTCTCAAACCCTAGGGAGCTGTCTTGCTAGTCAGCATTTTTGAAGCGTCGCGATGCTAGGAATGCTGTCTATGAAGGCAGCTCACTGTGTATTGGTCCGCAGACTGCGTGTCAAACCCAACAGTTCAACCCGATTAAAGACCCCTCACACTTAAACAAATTCAGAGCCTACCTGCTGCTCTAGACCATGTGAACCGTCGACGACCACATGACTCATAACTAAAAAGAATAAGTAAGGATTACTCCTTTATTTCACAGAAGCTTTTTCTTTGTTGTCTAAAGGATTTCAGCCAGGTCTCCTTTTACAACGACGTCACTTGCTTTTTCCCCAACCCTTTCTTTCTTGGAGGGCTTTTTGTGGCAGACCGCCGAAGAAGAATATTGAGAGCTAATTAAGTGTACGTTATCCGCACTCTAGTCTTTTTATTGTCAACCAAAATTTGAAGTCTGGTTAACGATATTTCTATCTTCTATCCGCTGTGCTGAAGGCAGCCCAGTGTATGCTGTAACTGTGAGCTGCAGGCTAAATGCCATTGGATCAGCGGTAGGAGGAAAGACGTCACTGCGCAGGACGTATCGCGAGATCCTCCTGTCATGCCGTGTGACAGAAAATGCTTATTTTCTTTCTGGAGTTTAATATATACAAAAATATATATCAAGACTATTTTTCATTCACATATTAAGAAAACAATTAAAACTGTTTTCTATATGGGAGTCTTTTAATATATATACATAATGTTTAGCCTACCTCTCTCTCTCTCTCTAAATATATATGTATTATTGCAGTTCTGACTGTACATTGACTTTGTTTGTTTGAAGTTCAATTAATAATAAAAACATTTTTAAAAAAATATAATATATACAAGCCTGTGAAAAAAAATTCACAGCACAGTTACTTTATATAGAATAACAAAGACATATTTTTTGAAAAAAAAAAAATAATTCACTGCTCTATTATTCATGCTTTATCAAGGGATTATTTTAGTGAGGCAGCTACTAAATTCAAAAGGTTATTTGTTGTCATATAATGAATTTCTGTAGAGAAAAAAAAAATCTATTACCAATTAAACCAAAGGAATTTGCCATTGTTCTTGATGCAATTCCAAAAAGTGCAGTATTCCTTTTTAGAAATTTCTGTTCACAGAAAATCAACATCAATGATATTTGTGAACATATTTATATTGAAAATGTTGATGCTTTTTTTCTCTCCTGCAGCAAGTTTATAATAATAATAATAATTATTATTATTATTATTTGTCTTAATTTGGGAGTGCATCTCGGGACAAAGCATGGAAAATGCAGAATACATTTTGTCTCAGTAACAGCGTTAAAGAAGTATTACACAAAATACTGCATAGGATTTAGTGTGCATTACATGTCTTGCTCAATATTTGAATTGCACATTTTATGTGAATTCTGTGAATTGGAGAAAGAAACCATTCTTAATTTGTTTTAGCATTGTATTTATTCAAGATTGTTTTGGAAGGAATAAGATCAAATTGGGATGTGTGATTAAACTTGGTGTATTTCATATGTTGTTTTAATTTAAAGATGATATTCTGGAATGTAAAGAACAATATATATTACATTTTATTGTTTTATTGGGAAAATAACACATACAGAAGATAAGATGAGCTCATTGTAAACCATTTTTTTCTTTTTATTATTGTATAAATCTTGAAAACACTAACAAATAAGCACTGAAAACATGTAATGTTTTAGAGTTACTGCAAAGTATGTAAAAAATATTCTGTCTGGCAATGTTAATTATGTTTTTACAATTACTATGTATATGTTCGTATGGGATTGAACGAATACAAAATAGGATACAGTGGGGCTAAATGCACACCTTCAGGAAATTTTGCTTTTTTTTCTGGTCACAAAATGTGTATAGTGACAAACAAGTGTTTGAAGTACTGTGGTAGTTTTTGTTGCTATTTAGTTTTTTGGAATAAAAGTTGGAATAAAGTACAGATTTTGCTCTCATGGAAAGAAATTGGTTCTTTTATTCACCAAAGTGGCATTCAACTGATCACAATGTGTAGTCAGGACATTAATAACATAAACAATTACTATTAAATGTTCAAATAAAAAAAAATTCAGAGCTTCTTAAAGAGTTCTCATCAAAAAATCCTCCACTTGCAGCAATGATAGCTTTGCAGATCCTTGACATTCTATCTGTCGGTTTGTCCAGATACTCAGGTGACATTTCACTCCACACTTCCTGTAGCACTTGCCATAGATGTGGTTGTCTTGTCGGGCACCTCTCACGCACCTTACAGTCTATCTGATCCATCAAATTCTCAATGGGGTTAAGATCCATAACACTCTTTTACAATGATCTGTTGTCCAATGTCAAGTCAAGTCAAGTGGTTTTTAATTGTCGTTTCAACCATATACAGTTAGTACAGTACACAGTGAAATGAGACAACATTCCTCCAGGACCATGGTGCTACATAAAACAACATATGACAAACACAGAACCACATGAGACTACACAGACTAAATAACATACCTATATAAAGTGCACGTGCAAAAACATGTGCAAAAGTACGGGACAGTACAATAAATTTCTAACAATGAACAGGACAATAGACACAGTAAGAGACAGTGCAGCGCCAACCAGTACAGTAGTGCAAAAAGATGACAGTTACTAAAAATGCCAAATGTAAACATAACATACTATGAGATAGTGTTCTATGCACATAGCAGTTATTGAGGTAGCAGACAGTTATAAAGTGGCAGTTATTAAAGTGCAACTCAGGACACATGTGTGTGTGTCAAAGCAGTCTCTGAGTACTGAGGAGTCTGATGGCTTGGGGGAAGAAGCTGTTACACAGTCTGGCTGTGAGGGCCCGAATGCTTCAGTACCTCTTGCCAGATGGCAGGAGTGAAGAGATTGTGTGAGGGGTGTGCGGGGTCCTCCACAATGCTGGTTGCTTTGCGGATACAGTGTTTTATGTAAATGTCTTTGATGGAGGGAAGAGAGACCCCAATGATCTTCTCAGCTGTCCTATCCTCTGCAAGGCTTTGCGGTCCGAACTGGTGCAAGTCCCAAACCAGGCAGTGATGCAGCTGTTCAGGATGCTCTCAATAGTCCCTCTATAGAACGTTGTGAGGATGGGAGATGTGCTTTCCTCAGCCTTCGAAGAAAGTAAAGACGCTGCTGGGCTTTCTTGTTAATAGAGCTGGTGTTGAGGGACCAGGTGAGGTTCTCCGCCAGGTGAACACCAAGGAATTTGGTGCTCTTGACGATCTCCACAGGGGAGCCGTCGATGTTCAGCGGGGAGTGTTCACCTTGTGCTCTCCTAAAGTCAACAACCATCTCTTTTGTTTTGTCGACATTCAGGGGCAGGTTGTTGGCTCTACACCAGTCCGTTAGCCACTACACCTCCTCTCTGTATGCTGACTCGTTGTTCTTGCTGATGAGACCCACCATGCTCATGTCATCGGCAAACTTGATGATGTGATTTCAGCTGTGCATTGCTGCACAGTCGTAAGTCAGCAGAGTGAACAGCAGTGGACTGAGCACACAGCCCTGGGGGCCCCAGTGCTCAGTGTGGTGGTGGTGGAGATGCTGTTCCCGATCCGGACTGACCTTGGTCTCCCAGTCAGGAAGTCCAGGATCCAGTTGCAGAGGGAGGTGTCCAGGCCAAGCAGGTTCAGCTTTCCAATCAGGTGCTGAGGAATTATTGTGTTGAATGCTGAGCTGAAGTCTATGAACAGCATTCGAACATATGAGTCCTTTTTGTCTAGGTGGGTGAGGGCCAGATGGAGGGTTGTGGCGATGGCATCGTCCATTGAACGGTTTGGACAATATGCAAACTGCAGTGGGTCCAGTGAGGGGGGCAGCTGCGTCTTAATGTGCCTCATGACGAGCTTCTCGAAGCACTTCATGATGATGTCTGTTTCTTTTCCCACTTTAACCTTTTCTTTTTGTTTTTCTGTTTCAAAAGTGGCTTTTTCTTTTCAATTCTTCCCATAAGGATGGACCCCTGATTCTTCTCTTTTCTGTTGTACATGGAACTGGTGTTGAGTGGGTAGGATTTAATGAAGATGTCAGCTGAGGACATGTGAGGCATCTATTTCTCAAACTAGAGATTTTGATGTTCTATGTACAACTATCCTCTTTTATAGTTGTACATCTGGGCCTTCCACATCTCTTTCTGTCCTTGTTAGAGGCAGTTGTCCTTTGCCTTTGAAGACTGTAGTGTACACCATTGTATGAAATCTTCAGTTTTTTTTGGCAATTTCAAGCGTTGTATAGCCTTTATTCCTCAAAAAAATTACTGAACGACTGATGAGTTTCTAGAGAAAGATGTATCTTTTATGTCATTTTTGACCTAATATTGATCATAAGACATGCCAGTCTTTTGCATATTGTGACAATGCAAAAACAAACACAAAGACAATGTTAACCTTCATTTAATGACTCAAATAGCTTTCCTGTGTTTGATATAATGGCAAGTGATTTTCTAGTACCAAATTAGCAATTTAGCATGATTACTCAAGGATAAGGTGTCGGAGTGATGGCTGCTGGAAATGGGGCCTGTCTAGATTTGATCAAAAATTACTTTTTTTAAACAGTGATGGTGCTGTTTTTTTACATCAGGAATGTCCTGACTATAATTTATGATCAGTTGAATGCCACTTTGGTGAATTAAAGTACCAATTTCCTTCCGAAACAGCAAAATCTGTACATTATTCCAAACTTTTGGCCCCCAGTGTATAATTCCTTTGCAATTTCCCTACATATTTATATAATGTTTTTTTTTTCTTCTTCTTTTTTTCTGTGGTAAACATTACTTGAAGATTCTTGGGTGTTTTTTGTGCAACTTAAATTACACACAGTCATGCCTCAAACGTGAATTTTGAAGCAAATAAATAAAAATTATTGTGCTAACGATTTGCTAGATATCTTAATGCACTTCCCCTTCCGTCCTTGCTATTGTTTTGTTTCTATTTACTACATTTGTGTTTATCATTTAGGTAGTTGTGTTTTACGGTGTTGTAATATTCCCTGTTTTTGTAGTGTCAATGTGCAAGAAAAAAATAATTATTGGATTTAAATTCATTTCACAAGCCTCTAGGTTGCGGACCTAAACACACATCCGGGTTCTTAACCCCTCTCAATTTTTTCCGGAAGAAAATCCTCAGACCTCCCTTACGCTTCCTCTTTCAGTCAACGGAGTTTAGGTATGGGAAACAATTTTTTATGTGTCTGTTCCATCCGCTTGAAATCACTGTTTTAACTTCATCATCCACGTTTATAGCGAGTCATATAATGTGCTCACAATATTCAAGCATATATTTGCGCTGCCAAAGGGCCTCTCAATGTTCAATTTGAATGAGATATTAAGTGTTAGGTCTGTATGGTCATATTGTGGCCTACACAGTGCGTGCCGGTGTCTGTTAACTACGCAGTTTCTCTGTTCAGAGATACTAAGTAACTTAAACACTCATTGGCCTTGTATTACGCTCTAATAGTGGCGAATTCAAATTATAGTTAATCGAATTTCTATGTGTTGCATGTTGCGTTAGACATTAAGAGTTCGGCTAAATACTTCGCGTCATTTATACAAACACTAGTGAGTGTTGACTCGTGTTAAAACCATCCATGATTTGTAACATTATCAAATAGTAATATTAAAGGACAGGGTTATTGTCCTTTCAATGATTCAATGTGAATAATGTGACACATAATAGCAGAATAGTTGTTGGCTGTCACTGGTGGTGGTAAGACTTGTTAAATATTCGAATATTTTATTTCATAGAACCATCGAAGTGTAACCACATTTTAATTGTAAGACGCAATGATTTCGAGTAAGTAAATACCATGACATTGACATTGGATATACTCATTTTCTTGTTTGTGCAGGCCGCAATGGGACGTGTGATTAGGGGACAGAGAAAAGGTGCGGGCTCCGTCTTCAAAGCCCATGTCAAACACCGAAAAGGGGCTGCTAAACTCCGTCATATTGATTTTGCCGAGCGCCATGGCTACATCAAGGGAATTGTGAAGGTAAAATTGTGGATGTATGAAATGAGTTGGTCAAAAATGATTGGTTCCTTGTGGCATGGTGGCTGATAGAAGGGTGCTTTCTCATCTAGGATATTATTCACGACCCAGGCCGTGGGGCTCCACTGGCTAAGGTAGCGTTTCGTGACCCATACAGATTCAAGAAAAGGACAGAGCTGTTCATCGCAGCCGAGGGCATCCACACTGGGCAGTTCATCTATTGTGGCAAGAAAGGTAAAGACTGTTTGCGATCAGTCTATTTGTTCATTTTGGAGGCTATTGATAATCACTATACAAACATGAGGACTTGAATGTAAATTTTGATCGAAGGTTCTTTGCTTGGACTGTTATAGCCCAGCTGAACATCGGCAATGTGCTGCCCGTCGGCACCATGCCTGAGGGTACCATTGTCTGCTGTCTTGAGGAGAAGCCTGGAGACAGGGGCAAGCTTGCTCGTGCATCTGGAAACTACGCCACTGTCATCTCCCACAACCCTGAGACCAAAAAGTCCAGAGTTAAGCTTCCATCTGGATCCAAAAAGGTTGTCTCTTCCTCAAACAGAGCTGTTGTTGGTAAGCAACCACTAGGTTTTTGGTTGATGTAATCTATTGGTGTGATAATGTGTTCCACACATTGCATAGCTATAGACAAGATCCTTATTTAAGGGAGAGTTCCACCAAAAATGAAATTTCCCATTTACATTGTGTATGGCTTTTTCTTCTGCTGAACACAGAGTTTTAAGGGAGTATTTTAGCTTTGGTCCTTTCAATGCAAGTGAATGGTGACCAGACTTTTCAAGTGCCAAAAAGCACAAAGACAGCATAAAAGTAATCCATATGAATACAGTGGTTTAATCCATGCCTTCTGAAGCGATGCAGTCACTTTGTGTGAGAAACTGGTCAATATTTAAATCGCATTTTACAATAAATGTTGACTTTCAGATGTGAAATTGGAGATTTATAGTAAAAAGGACTTAAATATTGATCTAAAGGTTTAGAGTCATATGGATTACATTTATGCTGCCTTTATTTGATTTTTGAAGCTTCAATGGTCTGGTAACTATTCACTGACATAGAAAGGAACATCAAAGCTAAAATATTATTATAAAATCTTTGTGTTCATAAGAATTAAGTCATGCACATCTAGGATGATTTGAGGGCGAGTATATGATAGAAATGTCTTATATTTTTGCAGGTATTGTAAGTAGATAAGTATTGATACAGATATTGATACAGATTTTCTGATTCACAAGCTCTCGATTTGATTCTGGATTTGATTCAATGGATACATTTTCTATTTCATTTTTTCAGTTATAATGTCCCTATTGACTACATATAAAATAAATTCTCCCTGCTAATGCTGTTAATTATACAGTGGACCTTTGAAATAGGTAAGTTAGGAAAATATAAATTTTTTTACTGATATTGTATTTTTCAACATTTTGGATTTTTAAAAATGAACAAATAAATAATTAAATTGCATAATTTGTAATATTTACAAGGATTTACATTGATTTATTGAACACGTGCTAAAACCAGTACGGTCTCTTTAACAAAAAACAGCGTTTTTGTAAAAAGCTCCTTTAAAGGAACACATGGACTCAAAGCTTTATCTCATCTGTGCGATGTGTGATTAAATGTTTTGTCAACTGACTGTAAAGAACAGAAAGGGTATTAAAAGATGCTATTCAATGACAAATGGGTAGCGTGGAACTCGTCTTGGACACATTACATGGAACAACTCTTACTATCAAAATGCTGTGAAAGGATCTCGCTGCTTAACATTAACGACTAAACTACACAATTACTGGTGAGTGAAATGTAAACATTTACCAGTCAGTTGCCAAATATATTCACTTCAGTCGCATAGCGCGAAATTTGTTTGCAAATGCGAGTGATTTCTTCTCACTGTAGTGGAGGGTTGCGCATTGATTTAAGAATCGATACTTAGATCAAAATGTATGTTCAAATGAAGATTGTGATTAATAACATTAACAATATTTTTACCCACCCCTAATTGTAAGAGAGGGGAGTCTTTTTGTGATGCTTGTCATTGAATCCCTCTAGTGGAACATATTTTTGTAGTTTCATTCTATAGTAATGATTAACATTCACCCTATAATACATGTAATTCCTTGAATTTGCCAAATGTTGGTTGGATACATTTCCTAGAGTACAATGTTTTAAACAAAGTTTTCTGTCATGCCTAAAGGTGTTGTTGCTGGTGGTGGTCGTATTGACAAACCCATCTTGAAGGCAGGACGTGCATACCACAAGTATAAGGCCAAGAGAAACTGCTGGCCTCGTGTCCGTGGTGTGGCTATGAACGTAAGCGTTATGCCCTTTTTATCTGTTTTTTTCCTCCAGTTTTTGTTAATCACTTACAAGGTGCACTCTTATGTTGGTTTTAAAACATCTTCACATTTCTTTTTACAGCCTGTTGAGCATCCCTTCGGTGGTGGTAACCATCAGCATATTGGCAAGCCCTCAACAATCAGGAGGGATGCGCCCGCTGGACGCAAGGTCGGTCTCATCGCTGCCCGTCGTACTGGTAGACTGCGTGGAACAAAGACTGTCCAGGACAAAGAAAACTAATCTGTATCTTCCTAATAAAATGTGTCCCAACAAATTTCATTTGGAAGCCTTTTTTGTCATTTTTAAATATTCATGCACATACACACAAAAACTTGTGGTGCCATAAAAGGTGACCATGGTTCCATCATAGTATGGAGCACTAAACATTAACATGAAACCGGTAATGCTTGTAAATTTGATTTCTGAAGATCTGTCATTGCAGTTTTCTTCAACTAAAGATTTGACAGTCATTTCATTCCCAGACGGGCACCATTTCCCAAAAGCATCGCAAGTTTGAGTAGATCGTAGAAGCCAGTGGTCACTGCTATCAACTTAAGCTTGGAATGCTTTTGAGAAACGCAGACCTGGTCACCAGAATTTCATCTTGCACACGACCAGATTGGCTAACAGGATGTTATTACAGATGGTAAGAAGTGTCCGATGAAGTTCACAACCTACCTACTATACAGAAAATGCATTTGAACATTAACAAATTTTTTCCTCAAGTATTAGAAATGCAATGCTTAATTTTGGTACATTATGTACCATCTTCTCTCTTTGCAAAATGTAATCTGTATAGAGAACATGGATATACAGGTTTATTAAACAACGTTGTTTTTTTATTTTATTGATTTGGTCTATGTTAGGTGTCTCAAAGATAGTTGGATTCCGAAGGCAACTTAATTCATCCATATGGGTGTAGTTTGTTATTAATTGCTCTTCTGGATTCAGTGGTTTTTCTTGGAGACCAAAATGTAAACTAAAATGAATAGCAGCCCAACACCATTTTCAATTTTGTTCAGATACTTTCAACTAGATATACACCTTTTCTCTAAGTTAAAGGAGATCCTCTTGCACCTATCCAGTATAAAACTTCTCAAAGAATGGCTTTTGGGAGCTGTGTGCTGTGACAGTTGAATTTTGTGAAAATAATACGTATGGAAATGTTATACAATTTGTGGTCAGGAAGGTGGATTGTTTTAGTGTTTAGTACAGTAGCGATACATTTAAAACATGTCTAGCAACTCTATCCTCACAACAACAAATCAGACATTTTCCTGGTATTTTTTCCTTTATTCTTGAAGGGTGCAAAGCTATAATATTTCTGTGCACAAAAACCTCACAAAGTGAAAGTCAACATTGTGACTGGCTTCAGAATTCAACGTCACATCATGGCCAAAACAAAAGTCGGCAAAAAACAAGGCGGAGAACTCTGTACAGTCGATAATTTTTAAAAATAACACAAGGACAAAAATTTTCCTCAAATCAAATTCTATTTTTCTTTTAGTGAAATACAACAAAATAAATTCTATAAAATAAAACAGCAAAATATTTAAATATATGATGGGCAGAATATTTTCATTTGCAGGAGTATTTGGTATTTTTCCAAGAAAAACAAAGCATTCAAGTTACCAATTAAATACATACAGTATCTACTGATGTTTACTCCTTTAATCCAAGAGACTTTACAAACTGAAGTTGCAACATGACTAACGAGCCGTTGTTTTATGGTACTTCCCCTGCTTTACGTTCAATCTCCATTAATGAAGAGTCCTCTATTCGAGTACACAAATGTGAACAGGGATCATAAAGTCAGGTGACTGACTAAATTGACTGGTTTGTCTAACGCTAGATTCAAAAAGGAAAGACAAAGCAGCAAACTTGTTCAGTCCACAGATTTTTCAGGCATAGCAAATTTTTGCACATATCTTCTCTTTCTAAAATTCCTATCATCAAAAACGTAAGCGTTTATCCCATCAAAAAGCGACAGCCAAATATTAATCAACGAAACATGTGCAACTGTAAAGCCATTTATTTCTTACATTGCTTCGAAAACATCAAATCTAGAAGAGTGTATGAAGGGGACCAACGAAAGAGCTCTTCTGAATAGCTGTGGAGAAAGAAATCACAGAATTTCTTGTCAGCTATGCTAGTTCAATGTGAAGCCATGCTAAGAGGTTACATCTTTCAAATTACTGAATTATTACCAGATACAAGAAAAAGGCAATAGGAATTTCCAGAATAAAGTTGTATCACCCCATTCACATCAATTAAACATCATGAAGATCACCCAACCATCCCATCATTCACAAACTATGGCCAACTCCTGCTCACGAGGTGCAATAGCTGGTTAAGATTTGACATGAATATAATGTATGATCAAAAAGCAGAATGACCCAAACGGCCCAAACCTTACTACGGAGTATGGGATAAAACGGGGGATATTTTTTTGTATTTCACCATATTTGCATTTTTAATTTTTCCATTTTCATTAATCGGCAGTCTCCAAGCAGCATCACGTGCTGTTGTTTTTGAACAGTCAAAACATTAACAAAGTATGTACACCTCTGTCATGAGACAAGTGCGCCAGGCCCCTTTTATTACAAACAATATGCACGGTCCCACTGCAAGTTACACTTTTGACAGTTAATACTGCAGAGCAGACGGTGAAAAGACTCCACTCCTGGGTTAGAAATTGAGGGATGCTGAATGTTCTGGTTACACAGGCTTTGGAGTGGAGCAGCGTGGTTGGACCTGGACTTGCTCTGGATTCGAGTGTCTCATTGGAGAACACAGATGGAGGACAGTGCGAGAACATATCGTTAGTCTTTAGTCTGGCTGGGTGGCACCTCCTCAGGGGGCTCCCAGTTCTCTTGTGCTCGTGGCCCTGGACGCTGAGGGTTGTTGACGTGCTGTGCTGCAGGGCCAGTGTATGGCTGCGTATGAGGGAGGTTGTTCTGCTGAAAGAAAATATATGTAAAATATAACACGATTACTTGACAATCAGAGAACAAGTTAACATTTATTTAAAATATGTTTTGAGCATGTGCTCAAAGGTGCTGCAAGTGTTTTAGCCATTCCAACTTCCACAAGACTGAGCCATTGGTTTAGCACGCCCACTCTTTCCAAAACATCACACCAATACCATTGAAACCACGGTTCTCAAATACAACAGTAGCAAAATAGTGCCCTCCTCAGAATATGGCATTAAGTCTCAATAATTCTTAAGTAATTCACTGCAACAACAATACTATGAGAACGCACAAAATTATTGATAAGCAGAAAGCATCAGAGACAGTAGACACATTTTTGTTAGTCTAGAGCTGTCACAGAGACTGATATCTCTTGACACTTATTTCAGTGATATCTTTCAGGGAGTAGGACATTTTTATTTTGCAAATGTTCTATGGGGGGGGGCACCTTTAACATAATACAAAGTTGACGTCAGCAGTTTAAATACACCGTAGCCAATACATTTAAAAAAAAAAAAAAATTTTCACAATTCCTGACAATCAGAAAACATTCCCTGTCTTAGGTCAGTTAGGATCACTATATTTTGAGATTTGCTGGAATTTTGGCCCATTCCTCCAGAAAGAACTGGTGTAACGGAGTCAGGTTTGTAGGCCTCCTTGCACACACACTTTTTCAGTTCTGTCCACAAAGGTTCTATCAGATCGAGGTCAGGGCTTTGAGATGGTTACTCCAATACCATGACTTAGTTGTCCTTCAGTAATTTTGTCCCAACTTTGGACGTATGCTTGGGGTCATTGTCCATTTGGAAGACCTATTTGCGACAGAGCTTTAACGTTCTGGCTGATGTCTTGAGATGCTGCTTCAATATATAATAATAATTCCTTAAATTGTATATAGCACTTTTCTAGGCACTCAAAGTGCTCCACTTAGTATAGGGGGAATCTCCTCAACCTCCAACAGTGAGCAGCATCCATCTGGATGATGCGACGACAGCCATAGTGTGCCAGAACGGCCACCACACTCTAGCTATAGGTGGAGAGGAGTGTAATGTAAAGTAGCCAATTCAGGGATGGAGATTATTAGGAGGCCATGATAGGTAGGGGCCAATGGGGGGAATTTGGCCAGGACACCTGGGTTATACCCCTACTCTTTACGAGAAGTGCCCTGGGATTTTTAATGACCACAGAGAGTCAGGACCTTGGTTTAATGTCTCATCCGAAAGACTGTGTTTTTTTTTTTCTTTTTTCTTACAGTATAGTGTCCCCGTCACTATACTGGGGCATTAGGGACCACACAGACCAATGGGTGAGCACCCCCTGCGGGCCTCCCTAATACCACTTCCAGCGGCAACCGTGGTTTTTCCCAGGAGGTCTCCCAAAGTAATTGCTCCCAAGGATGAACCAGACTTGGAGGTCACAATTTTTTTCTGAGGTCTTGGCTGATTTCTTTTGATTTTCCCATGATGTCAAGCAAAGAGGCAATGAGTTTGAAGGTAGGCCTTAAAGGGAACCTATTATGTGTACACAACCATCCTATAATGCTAAAAAAATTCACCCAGTCCTTTTACTTTAATCCCCATTAATCATAAGCACCGTCTCAGAACAAGCCATTCACAGATTCTGTACAAAGTGACGTCACTTTGTACAGGCCCTGCCCACGACCGTTGATGGTCACTGCTGACGGACATGTTTGTTTGTGTGTGTTGTTTCGTTATAGCGAATGTTGTAACAGTATGTGTGTGTGAGTTGCTCATTCATCTGGCAAAACTGCTGAACAACAAACTTCAGCAAACTTCCTGGTTCATTCTCTCCCTCAGTGTCTGACTCCGGTTCTAACATATACAGGTGCTGGTCATATAATTAGAATATCAACAAAAAGTTTATTTATTTCAGTAATTCCATTCAAAAAGTGAAACTTGTATAATGTATACATTCATTCCACACAGACTGATATATTTCAAGTGTTCATTCCTTTTAATTTTGATGATTATAACTGACAACTAATGAAAACCCCAAAATCAGTATCTCAGAAAATTAGAATATTGTGAAAAGGTTCAATATCGAAGGCACCTGGTGCCACACTCATCAGCCAATTAACTCAAAACACCTGCAAAGGCCTTTAAATGGTCTCTCAGTCTAGTTCTGTTAACTACACAATCATGGGGAAGACTGCTGACTTGACAGCTGTCCAAAAGACAACCATTGACATCTTGCACAAGGAGGGCAAGACACAAAAGGTCATTGCTAAAGAGGCTGGCTGTTCACAGAGCTCCGTGTCCAAGCACATTAATAGAGGCGCGAAGGGAAGAAAAAGATGTGGTAGAAAAAAAAGTGTACAAGCAATAGGGATAACCGCACCATGGAGAGGATTGTGAAACAAAACCCATTAAAAAATGTGGGGGAGATTCACAAAGAGTGGACTGCAGCTGGAGTCAGTGCTTCAAGAACCACCATGCACAGACGTATGCAAGACATGGGTTTCAGCTGTCATTCCTTGTGTCAAGCCACTCTTGAACAAGACACACCGTCAGAAGCGTCTCGCCTGGGCTAAAGACAAAAAGGACTGGACTGCTGCTGAGTGGCCCAAAGTTATGTTCTCTGATGAAAGTCAATTTTGCATTTCCTTTGGAAATCAAGGTCCCAGAGTCTGGAGGAAGAGAGGAGAGGCACAGAATCCACGTTGTTTGAAGTCCAGTGTAAAGTTTCCACAGTCAGTGATGGTTTGGGGTGCCATGTCATCTGCTGGTGTTGGTCCACTGTGTTTTCTGAGGTCCAAGGTCAACGCAGCCGTCTACCACAAAGTTTTAGAGCACTTCATGCTTCCTGCTGCTGACCAATTTTATGGAAATGCAGATTTCATTTTCCAACAGGACTTGGCACCTGCACACAGTGCCAAAGCTACCAGTACCTGGTTTAAGGACCATGGTATCCCTGTTCTTAATTGGCCAGCAAACTCGCCTGACCTTAACCCTATAGAACATCTATGGGGTATTGTGAAGAGGAATATGCGATACGCCAGACCCAACAATGCAGAAGAGCTGAAGGCCACTATCAGAGCAACCTGGGCTCTCATAACACCCGAGCAGTGCCACAGACTGATCGACTCCATGCCACGCCACATTGCTGCAGTAATTCAGGCAAAAGGAGCCCCAACTAAGTATTGAGTGCTGTTCATGCTCATACTTTTCAGTTGGCCAACATTTCTAAAAATCCTTTTTTTGTATTAGTCTTAAGTAATATTCTAATTTTCAGAGATACTGAATTTGGGATTTTCATTAGTTATCAGTTTTAATCATCAAAATTAAATGCAATAAACATTTGAAATATATCAGTCTGTGTGTAATGAATGAATATAATATCCAAGTTTCACTTTTTGAATGGAATTACTGAAATAAATCAACTTTTTGATGATATTCTAATTATACCTAAGATATTCTCAAGCACCGGAACTGTGCTTGACTGGTTCAACTCCTATCTCTCAGCTAGGTCTTTTAAGGTAGCCTGGAGAGGGGAGGTATCCAAGCCACATCAGTTACTTACTGGGGTACCTCAGGGATCAGTGCTTGGGCCACTTCTCTTCTCCATATACACAACGTCATTAGGACCCATCATCCAGTCACATGGTTTCTCTTACCACTGCTACGCAGATGACACGCAGCTTTACTTGTCTTTCCAGCTCAACGACACCACAGTGACCGCTCGAATCGCTGCCTGTCTGGCTGACATCTCAGCCTGGATGAAGGAACACCACCTGCAACTCAACCCAGCCAAGACTGAACTCCTTGTCTTTCCAGCCAACCCTGATGTTGAACACAACATCACTGTGCAGCTGGGTCCAACTACAGTGTCGCCTTCCAAAACGGTCAGAAATCTAGGGGTAACCATTGATGACAAGCTAAATTTCACAGACCATATCTCAAAGATCGCAAGATCATGTAGATTTACACTCTACAATATCAGGAAGATAAGACCTTTCCTCTCTGAACATGCCACACAACTGCTTGTTCAGTCACTTGTCATAACTAGACTGGACTACTGTAATGCTCTCTTTGCAGGCCTTCCTGCATGTGCTATTAGACCTCTGCAAATGATCCAGAATGCACCAGCACGTCTGGTCTTTAATGAACCAAAGAGAGCACATGTTACACCCCTCTTTGTCTCTCTCCACTGACTGCCGGTTCATGCACATATTAAATTCAAGGCCCTGATGCTGGCATACAGAACAATCACTGGGTCTGCTCCAGCATACCTAAAAACATTTATGCAGAGCTACACTCCCACCAGAAGCCTGCGGTCGGCAAATGAGCGGCGCCTTGTTGTACCAAAACAAAGAGGCACCAAAACACTCCGGACTTTCAGTTTTATCATACCTCGTTGGTGGAATGACCTCCCCAACTCAATCCGTGAAGCTGACTCACTCTCTATCTTCAAAAAACGGCTGAAAACACATCTTTTCCAAGAGTATTTAACCAGTCGCTAAAAAAAAAAAAAATCTTTCTAAATGTATTAACAATTCTTGTTGCACTTAAATCGGTTTTGTATACTATTGTGATGATAGTGAAACTTTGTAGTATGGCACTTTTCGTACCACTGTCTCCTTAAGATGATTCGCTTATGTTTCTCCTCTTTTGTAAGTCGCTTTGGATAAAAGCGTCTGCCAAATGAATAAATGTAAATGTAAATATGACCAGCACCTGTAGTGCTGAACGCCACAATTTTAGCTGTCAGTCATGTTGCTTATGATGCATAGTTATCCAAAGCAGAGATCCCCGCCCTATTCTGGATACAAGGTGGGGAGCACCAAGTCACTTGCATTTAAAGACCCACACACAAAAACAGCTCGTTTTTATTCCCACCCAAAAATTGGGATTTTCAAAATGGTATAATAAATTATCTGTAGGGTATTTTGAGCTGAAACTTCACAGACACATTCTGGGGACACCAAAGGTTTAAATTACATCTTGTGAAAAGGGGCATAATAAAAAAAACTTCCACAAGTACACCTCCTATAAGAAGCTAATTGGTTAATGACTTCAGCCTAAGTGTATGTAAACTTCACACTTAAACTGTATATTTACATTAGGCAGACACTTATCCAAAAACAAACAAACAAAAAAAAAAAATGTATAGCTTGAATACGAGTATGCATGTTTCTTGGGAGTCAGACACATGACCTTGGTGTTACTCTTGCCGTGCTCTACTAGATATTAATTTGATAAGACATTAAGTACAAACGTATTACTTTACTCTTTACAATTACAAGTCAATCTACTAAATTACTAAACTACAAGAATAAGGCTCAATTTGCACTAAGTGACTTTCAATTTCTTTCCATTTTCTGTGGGTATATAGAAAGATCCCAGAAAACTACAAATACAAAATTAAATTTGCAGTAAAGGCTGCTTTTGAAAGCCTTTAAAATGCACAATTAATTCATAAATCACATAAGAGGGTCTAAACAAGAATTAGCGTGAATTTCTACATTCCTGTTATTCAAAGCTCAGTACCTGTTGATACTTTGTGCCTGGAGAATGGGGGTACAGAGCCGTGTCCTCTGGGGGAGAAGGGTCCTGCTCATCGAGGGCCTCCTGCTCATCGGGCTCCTAAAACAACCATCATAAATGGAGTTAAGCACTAGAGACACAAAATTATTTTTAATCACATACAAATTAATCTCTATACTAATTAAACTAGGGTCTGTCTTAATTTCATTAAAAAGCTCTACAACTCGCCAAGGCATTGGACATGCAGCATCAATTTAATGTGAACACACTATGTATCTTTGATTTAGATAAATAACAAGGTAAATAACATTTTTCTAATTTAGTTTGTACTATAAAAGGCATATTGTGTAATACATAGACAAATGAGGGGACACAAGATAGACAACATATACCAAACACTTTTACACTTTAAACAATTTTAGTAAACCTAAAGGAAGCTTTGATTTCATGAATGAACTGATAAGACAATAGTGACCACATTTACATGCACATAAAACAGTTTATTCCAGGCTTTTTGCTAAAAGTGTTCTGAAATGTCATGTATCCGAGAAAGACATTCTGCCATTTAAGGGATTAAGAAAAAGCAGTTTAACCCACCTGGGACTCTCCCAGAGAATGCGGCTTATGTGGTCACACAAATGCATAAGTGCCATTCTTACAGGATTTTAAGGAGCGCGCATATGCGTGGACAGACCGGATAACAAACGTCATAGGATGAGACCAACAACAAGTCAACACCGTGGAAAGAATAAAACATTTCTGGGAGTACAGTGTGAAAAGCGCAAACATGCACTAGAAGCAATACCTATTTATACACCAGTGTAAAATATCGACAGTCCCTCACGTTCGAGTATATGAGCTCATACATTGGGGGAATCCCCAAGTTTCATGCAAGATGGAATCCCCACTAGTACAGCACGACTGTGCTGCAGGTTCCGAAAGTTAAGGAAACAAACACAGAAACAACTCTGGAATATCTAGAAATAAAGTGAAGCAACGGAGAATAAAATAGCAAAGACTTCCTTGTATGCCATGATTGTTATTTACACAAATGTCGCAGGGAAATTACACTGGTGTGGAGAAAGCTGCTTACTGATCGAGCAGCATGTAAACGGGAATGGCACTTTCTGGCAATAAGCCACTTTCTGGTAGCGATGTAAACATAGTCAGTGGTGAGACTGCAATGCTTAATGTGTTCCCCCCACATGCAAATGAATCGAATGATTAAAACCATTTGCAGATTTCTTAGAAGCTTCTTAAAAGTGCAGGATGATAAAGTCAGATTACCATAAACAAGAACCATCTCACATTTTCCAAAAAAAAAAAAAAAAAAAAAAAAAAAAAAACGACAAACCAAAAAGGAGGAAATAAAATAAACACAAAGATTACCTGCAAATCAATTGTACACTATAGCCAAGGCTTAGAGTTTTCGATCACTTAGTTACCACATTAAGTTGGGTAGAAAGAAACAGTTTGGATACACTGAGATGAGGACGAGATAACAGTTGATTCAGAGTTGTTCTTGAGGGAGGTGGAAGATGGATCTGACTACATCACACCCTGTGAACACCAAGAAGTTACGCAGATGGCACCAGTATCGGGCCATACGAGTCTTACGGTGTGTTGCTGCTGGCCTGTCACTTCCCCTGGCAAAAGTTGCTGTGTCGAGGACGGGTTCCGGCCTGCGTCCTCTTCAGATACCACCTCGTGCTTCGTTAAGTGACACTATTTTGAAATGGCAGTTAATAATGCATACTGTTTCAACAAAAAATGCATATGTGGACTCGTCTATGCTGCATTCATTTAACATTTGTGGAATTTTGCCATGGATTAAACTGAATTAGATAAAGCAGTCTTATTTAGTTTTGCAAATTATAAAAAAAAGAAAAAAAAAAGCTTAAAACAATGGCCATCATGAAATCAAATGTAAATGTACTAAAACTAATATTTATGCAAATAAACAGCACTTTAGTTGCTTCGCGCTATAAAAATATATCGAAAACTCAAAGCCCTACCTATAGTTAAAAATGACTAGTTTTTAGCTGTGAAAACCTCTCTAGATTAAGAGTCTCCCTTCAAAATTTACAGTTAAAATATAGGAGTAAAATATTTAATTTGCCATCTAGTTTCCCTGTGCTTGCCCACCATTACATAGTCATAGCATGAGAAGATATGTGTGAACATTTGGGGGAAGAAGTTTGATCAAATTGAAGTGTTTCTCTTCATTACAAACTAGGGATAATTGCAACTAGGGATGTGCCAGGGTGGTTGCCTAATCAACTAGTTGTAAACTGTCGATTAGTGGAGTCAACTAATAACAAATATTTTTAGTGGTGGTGGCTTTAATGCGAGACGCAATTCTCAAATTAAGAGACAACTTCTTGGACAGCGTTTTTGCTTGATGATAGCTTGCTGTGCATAACACTGACAGTAAGGACAGTAAACCATTTGCGAGAAGTTTGGCCTCTTTAATGCTTTGTTTTAGTCTTGATGTGCTATTGTTTCAACAAAGCACTGCATTAACAATACATTTCAAGAATATCACGTTAAATCCTTTGCTGTAAGTAATGTTCCCATATTTGTGAGGTGGAAAAATTAACCCTTTAAGATGGGCCCGCCAAAATAATTATCAACATATTAACTAAAATTTTGACCAACACAAAATAGGTATTGTTACAATGCATACAGGCATTATAACCAAAACTGAACAAGTGCTTTAAAATTTGCAGACAAATCAGCATAATGTTTGAAATAATATTGTAATCGGTAAAAACATCAAACTGATGAAATAGCCATGTGTCATAAGTTGTTATGACACAAGTAGAATAAAACCAGCCTATGAATTACTTGCGGACAAAAATAGTATACATTTCACATACATGTTACATGTAACATGTTACATGTAAACAGGTGTTGCTGATATGCTGCGTTTTTGCTTATAACTTCACGAAAAATAAAATACCCCATACCATTACTTAGAGGGGATTTCCCTCCAAGCACAATGTAATCGGATGCATAGATCATTAGATAATCCCCACAAAGCACAATGTACACATACCACAATGTGCTATCTGGTTAAAAACACGTAAGCTTTCCTGGATCAGATGACTCCATCGGTAATTATGTAGTATGTTGTCCAGCATCATGGAATGCTAAACCGATCGTATTATGATTCAGTTTGCGGCAACCAGAGGTTGAAGTCATCCAAATACGGGCAGAGAGGATCGTTCAATCTAATTACATATGGTCACCAGGAGACTGCGCCAAGTGCATGACAGACTCAATGATGGCTCAAATGACATAGAATGGAACTGAATGAGATCTCGTTACTCATGACTGCATTCTTTGGAGAGAGATCATACCTTTATTCATTGTTGTTTTGCATGTTTTTTTTATTTGTTTGGAGACTTGGAGACATTTTTGCTCATGAAGATAAATTATTTTGTAATGCTATAACTTTTAATTGCATTGTCATATCAACATATCTTACTCAGGCTACTGGTGACATGATTGGAAACAAAATATTGAAACCCTATTGTGGCGGTGGGGCGTAGTTGAGTGCCCGCCTGGGGAGAGAGAATGCGGTAAGGACATCCACCTGAGATGAATTGTTACTAATTACCGTTTCTATGTAGACAGAGAGAATCGAAGGAGATAAAAGATGGCCCGGTCTGCAGAGAGAGAGAGACAGGCCAGAGACTACGTGTCTGCTACCAGAGTGTTTCATATAGTGTTGTACCGAGAAACGGACCCGTCTTATCCTTTATGCAGCAAAGCAGAATTTTTGTATTGAGCGCAAAGCGTTTTTCTCAAGTGAACTATGAAAACCAGCTCCCTCTTCCTCCTTTGATCCAAATACAAACATTTGTTAAAAATATTTTTCTGGAGCTACCCAAGTTACACCCTGAGATTTATTATATCAAATCAGAAAAATTGCACTTTTTTTTTTTTCCAGCAGTTTCTTAGGCTGTCTCAGAAATGATCATAATCTATACAATTAAATTAGAAAATTTTTCTAGTTATTTTTATCAAGTTATAAGCCTTTAATTGTGGGTATGCCACTGAAACAAGAATCTTTAAAAACACCCTCAGAGCTTGAAGGGTTAAAGTTTTTTGCTGATTCTGTCGACACTGCTTGCTTAAATAGTTGGAGTAAAAAAAAAAAAAAAAACTGCATAAACTGCTTGATGTGTACCCACAATTTAATCTTGAAGTTCTGCGCTGTTGAATTCACAGTGAGGATCGCCCTGAAGCACTCTTTACTGTTACAGTGAAGCGAGTCATTTCGCGTTCAGGATGCGGATATGCGGTTTTGTGCCGCTCTGTATTGGAGTCTCTTATTTCTTTTGTTACTTTAATAAGTTTTTTAATATGATGTTAATATTATTTAGCCTATTTAATCGTTGAATAACCTTTAGGTCACAATGGTGAATTGCTGCACTTGCGTCCGTATATCCCTCTAAAACTGATCGAGGTCCCATTAATATAACTGAGCCTAATTATACATTATTATCCTCATCACAGACTAGTCGTTCAAACAACTGACCGTCAATTATGAAAATTGGTAGTTTTGCACATCCCTAATTGCAACTGATAAAAAGGCATGACTGACTAGTCGGTGGAAGCATACAGGTATTATACTACATTTTATAAACTAAACATACTTGCATTAATGTTGTACACTTATCGTTTTATAGTGGTGGCATGAGCAAACCTACCTCCTCTGGGCACAACTCGCATGCCTTGGCTAAAGTCATACGGGCACTATGAGATCGTTCCAAGAAGTATCCATTGGAAGTCTCATTGCTCTGGACAGGAGGGGACCAGTTGTTGTATGTGTACTGGGTATTGCCAGTATATGGTCTCCGTTCCAGCTCATCACCGAGCCACTCCACTGCCCATGTCCACTTTCTCTTTAGATCCCCATTACCCTGAAAGACAAACCATAGAGTTAAATTTTACCAGTTTTTGCATAATCTGATAGAAAACAAAAAACAAAAAAAAAATCAAAGTTCACATTCTAATCACCTTTGTGATGATAAAATGCTCACCTGAAGAATCTGATAGGCCACTGAGCAGTTACTAAAAAGAGCAACCATGCATTTGATACACTGATAAGCTCTCTTTTGGTAGTGGTTTTTAGAGCGTTGAATGGTGTCAAAAAGCCCATCACGGTCATCAGGGATTCCCTTCAGCACATTGTGGATCCTAAAAAACAAAGACAGAGTAGAAAACAACATTATGATGAGCATCATGAATTTGACTTATGCCGATAGTTTTTATTTCTCAGGGTCTCTTAATCATTTCAAAATAAGAGTCCCTGTGTGTTTTGGGCTTGTTTATAGTTAAAAGTACCATCTTTTTGGCATCACAAAAACAAAAAGTCTGGGATTTTATTTATTTTTGCACTCTTGTAACTTCGGTGTCTGTGCATGTCATAGTAAGTAAAGACTAAGGAAATTATAAATCATTCTATAAATCGATTTGAAAAAAATATCGGCCGAGTAATCGGTTATCTGCCTTTTTTACCACCTTAGTTATTCGGTATCAGTAATATCTACTATCGGTCAACCTCTAGTCAAGAGGTCTAAAGATTAAGGATTATCTAATTTAAGTAACAGGTTTCTACCAATCAGACACAATATTAAAACCAACTGCCTAACATTGTGTAGGTCTCCCTCGTGCTGCCAAAACAGTATCAACCCACATCTCAGAGATATTCCTCTCACCACAATTGTACAGAGTTGTTATCTGAGTTACCTGCGTTACCGTTCTCTGTTGACCTCTCACATCAAGAAGGTGTTTCCGTCTGCAGAAATGCTGCTCACTGGATGTTTTTTGTTTTGGCACCTTCCAGAGTAAATTCTAGAGACTGTTGTGTGTGAAAATCCCAGGAGATCAGCAGTTACAGAAATATTCAGACCAGCCTGTCTGGCACCGATAATCATCCATGCGTTTATCTAATCAACCAATTGTGTGGCAGCATTGCAATGCATAATATCATCCGATATGGGTCAGGAGCTTCAGTTAATGTTCACATCAACCATCAGAATGGGGAAAAATATGATCTCAGTGATTTGGACCATTGCATGATTGTTGGTGCCAGATGGACTGGTTTGAGTGTTTGTTAACTGCTGATCTCCTGGGATTTTCACAAACACAACAGTCTCTAGAATTTACTCCGAATGGTGCCAAAAAACAAAACCAGTGAACGGAAATGCCTTGTTGATGAGAGGTCAACAAAGAATGGCCAGAATGGTTCAAACTAACAAAGTCTATGCTAGCTCATAAAACCGCTCTGTACAATTGTAGTGAGAAGAATAGCATCTCAGAATGCTATTATGAGATGCAAGTTGGCGGCACGAGTATAATGGGTTTTAATGTTGTGGCTGATAGGTGTATTTCAAGAACTGATCACAGTTCTACTCCATAATCATTGTACTCTTAAGTGTTCCGTGTTGCTCCAGTGATACAGAGGGACACTTCCAGTAATTAACATTGGTTTAAATATGAACACATTTGCCAAGTATTTCACCAAGTAACAGTGGAAAAGGTAGTCTGACCTGTGAGTCTGCCATGAATCCTCAATAAACAAGATCTGGAGGAGCAAGTCCAAGTAAGGCCTTAACTCATATGTATATGAATATGCCACCTACACAAAAAACACAATGTTATTAAGCATCTTCAGAAAATCAGAAAATGAACAATTTACAGATTTAGAAAGACATTGAAATTCTACCCAAATTTATTTTATGAAAGAGAGAAAACCTTGCTAACAGTGACCCACTCTTTTTTATGTAAGATGTTTATACAAGAAACAACAGACATAATTTTATCTTTATGCAAAATATTATCAATTTTTTAGATTTTCAGGGATTGTAAATAGATTTTTTTTTATCGTAGAGCAAAATCTTTTTATTGGGTCATATGCTACAATCTGACAAGCAACAATCTTAAAGGACACAAAGAAATCTTACAGTGTGCGCCCATTTGAACATATGGCTGGTGATCTGTCTTACCTGCCACAATAGTTCACTAAGCACAGTGGAGGAAAACTGAGGGTTCTCCCAACAGCAGAATCTCAGCAGTTTGATGGTGTCCTCAGAGTTACTACAGTCCTCGATAATCTTCTTGACATAACTGGTGCGCACAAATAGAATGTCCACCACCAGCTGCTGCAGAGGCATGATGGGAGCTGTGATGTTGGGGTCACCATATTGGTTTGGCAGAGAAGGGTTACCTTAGAAAAAAAAAAGTGGAAAGTTCATAATTGTAAAAGTTAACTCTTATTCTGGATGGTGGTTTGGGTAGAATCTCTGGGCTTGACAATAAGACAGGACAAGTATCTTGCGTAAATTAGTTGGTTTCTTTCACAGATTATGCTTTAGCCAACACGTTTGCAATTAACCCAATTTCACTTTTCATGTATACACATTTATCAGCTTTCTGTCAGCTTATTGCACATGTCTGTTTACATGTGACATCAAGAACATGAAAAACTTTGTCAATTTATTGATTTGCAAGCATATCCAAAGTCAAACAGGTTTGGAGCAACAAAAGGAAAAGTAGATGACAAATGTAATTTTTGGATGAAATATCCCTTTCACTATCATATTAAAATGAGCAGATTTTTGATTTGTTGAACATGCAAATGCACTCAAAAACTGCTCTAAACAGAAAGGAATATCCACATATTTGGGTTTGGTATTGGACTGACAACAACAAGACATATATAGGTGCATCTCTACTTATTTCTTGGTAAATGCCCTCAGCTCCAAGCAATGCCAACTCGACACTCATGCCTGGAGATGGCTGTTTGTCAGTCAGTAAATCCTGAGCAAGGATGAGCATCTTCATCGGGCAAAGGAGGCTGCATTTTTAAAGAAGCCTAAAGACATTTTATCAAAATACAAAGGTTTGGCTGTAAATCAAGATTCTTACCGTTGATTGAGGACTGCATACGAGATGTTATGTCACAGCAGCGAACCAACTGGGACACGACAGTATAGAGCTTTCCCAGCTCAGCATACTGGTACTTAATAGGAGGCCCTGGCCCCTCGTCTAGGGCCACAAGCATGAAGGTGGCTGGTACTCCGAGCTTCAACAGCTGCGTCTTCTCTGACAAACCTAATGGGCAGAATTAAGAAGCGAGATGGTAACTGACGATACCACTGCAACAATTCTCTATGGATGAAAACCTGAACTGTGGTGAGATGCTTACCAAGATTGGCATACATGACAAAAAGGTTAAAGTATTGCTGTAGATGACGGCCATGTTCAGACACTTCCCTTCTCAGCAGGTTGAGAACAGCACGAAAAAGATGTTCACTTAAAATCAAATTATCACAGCCCTAAGAAGAAAAAAAAACAACACATTAAACATGGGCAATAAATGGACTACCGGTGGACTGTAAATATACAGGGCTTCCTTAAATGCGATAATTCAGTTGAGACAAATCACTGCTACTCAATTTTGAAAATATGAAATTTTGCACATCCCTTACACAAATAACTACTTTAAAAGACTTACCTGACTTGAAGGTCCAGGTGAGGCAGTTGGTGAAGGGCAGGGTCCATCTTGCAAGGAGAAATGTGCAATGAATACGATGAGCTTGGAGAAGGCCCCACGAACCTCAGCACTGGGGCACTCAAGCAGGTACTCCGAGAAGCGGTTTGGATATGCAAAGAGGACGTTGTGTGCAAACCAGTAACGCACATTCTTACTGTGTCGAAGCAAGATGCACAGGGCATCATACCTGAAATGGAAAAGTAATTGAATGCATTTATAAAAAAAGGTTCAACTAATTTTTTTAAGAACTCACAAACACACAAATGTGCCTGAAGATACACACTTACCAATCACTAGCAGGGCCACGGACTACTTTCTTGGTGTGGAAACCAGTACTGAAGAGAAATCTAGCAGCGAGCTGTACACTAATCATGGCCATTTCTTCAGCTTCAGGCAAAAGGTGGTCTTGGCCTAACAGCCACAAAGAAAACTCAGTTTCAAAAACTACTGATGTATAAGAATGCAAAAACATTATGGCTCTAAAATAGCACACGTTGTTGTGCTATTTAAATATTAATTTGACAACGTCATCTCTAACTTAAACTACACCAACTAAGGGAAACTTTATCCAATGTGGAAAACAATACCCCAAACACAAACATTTAATCCATACAGTAAGGCAGCAACATAGATGGTTCAACTGAAAGATCAATTTCAAATGGAGATAAACTGAACCGAGAAAGAGCCGCTAAATAATTGGACACATTGCAGGCCAAGCTGCAGTTTTCTGCAGCAGATACTCTGTGATGCCTTTTAACTCTCTTGCCCATTTGAGGCAAGATGCAACTATTAACAGAGTTTGACATGTTTAATGGTTTCTTAAATACCCTATATTATATCAAGCCTTAATTGCCCCAATCTAGAGCACAAGAGAACAGAGCAAGGTCAATTGGTGGATTTACCTGGCGGCGAGTTCAAGTAGACACTGTTACAGGTCAGCAGTTTCCTGATGAACTGGAAGTACTCCAAGCTGTACTGCATACGATTGTGCATGAACTGCACATTCTGTTTCCGCACGCTGCGTTCGATAGCGGAGGGCATCTTCTCTTGGTGAGGTTTGCTGGTAACTGTGAGCTCAGTGATGTACTTCACCAACTCGCTGTCTTTGTCGAGTGTGTCCATGCGCTCATAAAAGAGGATGTAAGCGTTCCACCAGCGCTTCTGTCGCCTGTAGGACATACGCTTCATCATGTGGTCGAAGACCTCACCCATGTACTCTCCTCCAAAGCACTGGTTCTTCATCTCCTCATCATCGTCCATTTTGCACTCTGTGACATCACCATCGTCAAACTTGTACCAGCGGTTCCTCTCTCCCTCACTTCCACTGCCGTTCCTTTGAATGATGTAGGAGTAGTAGTGACCTCCACTGGCCTGACCTGAGTGGACCAGTACTCCCACCAAACGATAGCGAGAGCTGCAGGGGGGTTCCGGCTCTGATGGCTCGTTCTGCTGGACCACCTGCTGCCATAAAGAACCAATTAAAAACTCCAGCTACAATATGAGACCAGAGGTATTCCTGAATCACATTTAGATACCTTTATCTGGAATTCAGTGATTAGGAATTGCTAGCTGGTGAATCTTTTATAAATATAGTTTCCACCCAGGATATAACTGTCCATATATTCTAATGAGCATCTAGTGCTGACCCAACAGAGTTCAATCTAATTAGCTTTATGACAAGTATTATTTTTACAAAAGCTATAATGCATCTCTACAGTAAGTAAAATGACAAGTTCAATATCGGATCACATACCTGGTTTTCTGGGTGCACATCAGATCCCTCTAGCTTAGCTACTCCAGCTACGGTGTAGGGCTCCATGTCCAACTCCCGTGGAAACTCAAAGTAGTCATTGAACTTGATGGCGCATTCTCGTTCCCAGTCATAATCAAAGCGTTTCAGTTGGATGGCCAGCACCGGAGGCAGCTTTTTAATTAGTAAACGCTTCACTGTGTCCACCTGCCATGAATCCATATCCATTTGAGTATAACACTGCATTGCCTTAAATCAACCATTAAAGAAATCAAAAGATAGATCACACACCTTCTTGTTGCATTTTTCACAGTGGTAGGCATTTGCACCCTCAAGCAAGTCCCCTTTCACATACTGCTCCATAGAATCGAGGAGATTTTGATGGTTCCTGATATCTACATTCAACGTTGTAAACGATTCCTCACATTCGTATCTGAAAATATGTAATATGAAGTGCATTTCATTAGAACATCAAAGTCTACAAGAGGAAATAACCAGAAAGTCCTAACAAATGACAGTATCACATTTCATTTGTACCTGTGAGGGCAGCCCCGACATATTTTCTGATCAGCAAAGGAGCCACCCAGCACTTTGCTCAGCATGGTAGGGTGACCCAAAGCTTTCAGAGCTTCATCTAAGCTGTCTACCAGCGAGTTAAAGAACTCCAGGGCATCATGCTGCTCTCTCAGATTGACTGGTTCACCCCACAATCTGCAGAGAAAAAGATGAACAGACTGGTCTAGTCAAAGGCAATTTTGACTGGATATCCTCTATAAGTCCATATCTTGTCAACCAGTCTTAAAAGATAACTGGTATATTACACAAAGTACCCTACATAAAACAAAATTTACCGAAATTGCTTCCAGAAACCTCTGGGAACAAAATACTGCAATCTGGAGGCAGCCAAATGTCCAAAGATGACCTGCAGCTGCCGCAGAACCCCAATATTGTATTCCTTCCGGTCCTCAGACTTGCTGAGAGAAGGTTTGTCTTCAAACTGTTGCTGATAACCAAACACCTCATCCCGGGTATCCACATTACTCTGCAGAATTAGAATTAGCAAGAGATTTAGTAAGAACTCTATTGTAATCTGAGTTACAGAACACATGTGTTCAACAATTATGCCCTCAGCTCCAGGCAATGCCTACGTGGCATATACGCCTCAGAGATGGCTAGATTTGTCAGTCACTTGGTACTGAGAAAGGATGATCATCATCATTGGGCAGCTCTTTCAATGTACAGTAAACAATATCACCCTAATGAGTGTGTATAAATGCATGTTCTTAAACCTATTATGCTTAATAATCTGACAATGTGTTTGGTCTAGAAAACGCCTTAATTGTATGGTCAAAAACGATTCAGGAAAAAATAGATCTGAATACGCAGAGTTTTGCCCATTACCTATGTAAACACCTTTACCAGCATTCTTCATTGTACGCAACAGTCTACGTTTGGCCTCAAAAGCAGAGAATAATGCACTGATTTCAAATGTAAACGCTGTAAGTTTTTTGCTTTAATAAGCCAATTTGTAATAGTATTTAGTTGTGCAGGTAAACACATTCATTAACAGACAAAGACATTAAAGATATGATAAGAAACAACCTTTCTTGGAGCAATTCAATACATATGCTTTTAGAAAAACAGGTACAATAGATTTTAGAACTCTCCTGATTAATGAAGGGCACACCTGAGCTTAATCATACTGGGAAGTTAGAAGCCATTCCCCTCCAGCTGAGCTTTTCTCTATGCATTCCTATTATTATTTTTGAACATTGAAAAAAAATAAGGTGCTAAAAGGTCCATTAAAATTGTTCTTGCTTAAGAATGCATTTCTCATTTTAGGTTTTCCCACTTTGGCTATGTCCACATTAACCTGGTTATATAAGAAAAAAGAAAACTATGTTTTGCTTTGATACATTCTCTACCCACACTGCTGTTTTCAAATGTTTTTCCAAAAGTTGCTTGTCCACACTGAAACATTTGAAAAATGTAAGTGATTTTAGCCAATCAGGAACTTCCATGAGACACGCCCCCTCTTTCCAAAACACCGCCCTCTAAAAATAGCATTGCAACAAACACCAAACTGTAGACCAGTGGGTCTTCTCACTGTTGTCATAGATAGCAGTAGCAAAATAGCGCCCTCAGCTGACTAATGTTATAAATTTGAATGTAGGATTAAACCTGAATGATTCGCTTCAACTACTACACTATGAGAACATGCAAAATGATTGACAGGCAGAAAGCCTGACATTTTGGCTTAAAAAAAATATAAAGCTTACAGCACCTTTAAATCCCCTTACCGTGCATACGGAAAAACTTAAGAAACGTAGCCCTGTGTCACTTCCATGTATGGTCTGAAATGCAATTGTGCTCGTGTTCTGCTGCCGGACAGAAATTCAGAGTAAAGTTCACGTCGCCGTTGAAGAATTTCAATGTGAAGGTTGTACAAATTAACATTTAATTTAACAACGCTATCAAAGTCGACAGCAGGCACAACAATGCTTCTACAACATGGGCTGCTTACTTGGATTTTTTTTTTTTGGTTCAATGGATCAACAAATACGTCTTTCGAATAACTATATTTTCCCTGCTCACACTCCAATGGAAAGACTGCATTTTCAAATGCAACCACTTGGGAGAGCATTTTGAAAAGCACTGTTTTTACCGCACAGAAATACTGTCCCAGTGTGAACAGAAGGCCAAACGTTAGCTTAATGCATTTTCAAACAAAATCATATTAGTGTGGATGTGGCCTTAAAAGGTTTTGTTCACCAAAAAATGAAGATTCTCTCATTATTTACTTACATTTAAGCCATCCCAGATGTGAATCACTTTCCTTCTTCAGCAGAACTGAAGTGAAGAATTTTAAAAAGCACATTTCAGCTCAGTTTGTCCATACAATGCAAGTGAATGGGTGCCATCTGTCTGCTGTCTGATGGTTCAAAAGGCATATTTAGGCAGCATAACAGTAATCCACAAGACTCCAGTCAACCAATTAATGTCTTCTGAAGCAAATCGATAGATTGGTGTAAGAAACACATCTATAATTCATTATCCATCATTGATTTGGACTCGGAGTGAACGCGCCATTGCTCGTACGTCACGCGACAGCAGCATGATTTGTCGACTGCTGGCAGAAAGCGATTTTTTTAAAGTTTTAATTCTCTATTTTATTTTTTTTTTACACAAAACTATCGATTTGCTACTGAAGACATAAATTGATCAACTTGAGTCGTGTGGATTACTTTTTTGCTGCCTAAATATGCCTTTTGAAATTTGCTTATAAAAATCTTGGTTCTGCTGAAGAAAGAAAGTTATACACATCTGGGATGACTTAAAAGTAAGTAAATCATAAAAGGATTTATAATTTTTGGGTGATCAAACCCTTTAAATCCTCATAAAAGGAACCAAAGTCAGACAACTTTAGGTGGATCAAAAAGTTAACAGAGTGGAAAAGAACCCAGTTATCTTTGCATCTACTCCATCCCTGGCCTTAAAAGCATACTGCTTTGGAATACTGTTGTGCAAAAAAGTGAAGTGATCTGTAGCACTGTGTTTAAGACATAAAACATAAGTGAACTGAACTTAGATCATCTCCTAAGATAGTGTTTTGCTTCAGAGTCAAGTTTGTTTAAAGCATTCTACATAGGACAAAATTCTTGCAAACAGCTCTAGGACTCCTAAAATTAACTGCATTAGACAATACCTCGTTATCCTGCTTCTCATCTCCAGACATATCATCATCCACATCGCTTCCTGTGCCTTCAATAGCAAGGATGCCGTTTCTGATTGGGGGAATCATGTAGAGCTGCTGGATCACTGAATTCATGTAGCAAGTTGCACCTGCATTTTTCAGGCCCACAAAGCCCTTGGTTGGCCGTGGGCCAACCGGTGGCAAATATTCCCATTCTGTGAGTGGTTCACAAGCTGGTAGTACAAAAAGTAAATACGTGTCAACATTTTAAAAATGTAATTTTTTTTATTTCAATCAGAATTGAGCACACTGTTTTCAAAGACCAAGACATTGGTATCTGTCTCTCTAATGTTAAAACATGCACACACCTAAATAGTACATATCAGTTAGTGTGTCCACAATCTGTTTGAGATTTCGCACACATCCGACGGCAAGTGCGACCAGCAGCTCAAAGCCAGCATTGATGGTGGCTGGGGTGCAGCACACAGGTATAGCCTGCTCAGTGGGAAACTCTCCACTCTTTATATACTGCAGGTACACATTGGACGCTGGGAAGATGAAGTCATCCATTAACTCCTATAGAGAGAGTTCACAAAAGAGAAAAGGCACATCAGTTAGTGACATCATCATGGAATCACCTCCATTGCAAACTTGTAGTTTTGCTCTTAGTTGGGACAAGGTGTTGCACTACCAGAGGTCAGTTATCACATAAACCAGGCCAAGATGTTTACCTTAATGAAGCTGGCACCTCCTTTTTCACAGCCAATATAGTATTTCTTCTCTGGGGTCTGGAAAGCTAGCAGCTCTTTTGTGACACCAATATGACCTTCCAAAATGGTCTCCTCTACTCCAGGATCCCCTGTCCTCTTCACTTCATCCTGAAAGCAAGAATCAAAACTCTAATTTCATTTGAAACTAAAGCTCACTCAGTCAAATAAAGCCAACCCCCCCCCCTTTTCCTTTTCTCCCCAAATTTGGAATGCCCAATTCCCAATGCGCTCCAAGTCCTCGTGGTGGCGTAGTGACTCGCCTCAATCCAGGTGGCAGAGGATGAAATCTCAGTTGCCTCCACATCTGAGACAGTCAATCCTCAAATCTTATCACTTGGTTTGTTGAGCGCGTTACTGTGGAGACAAGCCCGTGTGGAGGCTTCATGTTATTCTCCAAAGCATCCACGCACAACTCACCATGTGCTCCACCGAGTGCGAGAACCACATTGTAGCGACCACAAGGAGGTTACCCCATGTGACTCTACCCTCCCTAGAAACCGGGCCAATTTGGTTGCTTAGGAGACCTGGGTGGAGTCACTCAGCACACCCTGGTTCGAACTCACAACTCCAGGGGTGGTAGACGAAAGCCAAAATCTTAAAAAAAAAAAAAAATCTTTGCTATAGATAAACATACCCGGATTCGTTTTAACCAGTCAATCTCATTGTTTAAGAGAACTTCTGCATTAGGAAGATTGATGTTGCTGTTAAATGCATAGTTGAGTAAGTGCCTAAGAAGAGTGAAGTAATCAGCAGCGTGCTTTGCTCGCTCTTTTGCAGTGCTCTGCAAAACAGACAGGAAAAAGTGGAATATAAATCATGCAATGTTCTGAATTAACTACTAAACTTTTTACAGTGAAACCTCCAACTCAAATAAAAATTGACAAAACACTTACACCTAAAACTGTAAAGAGGAGGGTGATGAAGAATAGGAGAGGCCTATGGCCCATACAACATCTGGTGGCCATGAGGAAGAACTGTTCTTGGGCCAT